>JASPKP010005384.1:0-15958 GCA_030674155.1 Stramonita haemastoma | reverse complement strand
GAGAGAGAGAGAGAGAGAGAGAGAGAGAGAGAGAGAGAGAGAGAGAGAGAGGAGGAGAGAGAGAGAGAGAGAGGAGAGAGAGAGAGAGAGAGAGAGAGAGAGAGAGGAGAGAGAGAGGAGAGAGAGAGAGAGAGAGAGAGAGAGAGAGAGAGAGAGAGCATCTTCAAATTATATCCTCATCAAAACAAACAAGTCAAAAAATATTTCAAAAGACTCACACTTCTATAAAAAAAAAAATTGTCATCAATGAAACCTATAAGCTCACAATGTGGCTCAAACCTAAGAAGGAAAAGAAAACCCCAAAAAGCAAACAACAAACAAAAAGAGCAAGATCATATAAAAGAAATATCTAGCTAGCAACAAACACACAGACACAAACACACACACTACACATGGGCAAACACACATGCCCCCCCCCCCCCCCCCCCCCACACACACCACATACACACACTGCAGGCAAAATCCTCTACCAATGCACAAATGATTACAACATGTCATACAATAAGAACACTACTAATGGTTAAAAAGTACATATAATACTTTATCTAAAGTAGACAAATTTGAAACAATCCACACACACATTGCTTTTAGTAAAAGAAACCTACCTGGACTTTGCTAAAGGCATCCCATACATGATATTATCATGCTCAGTTCTCTCTCTCTCTCTCTCTCTCTCTCTCTCTCTCTCTCTCTCTCTCTCTCTCTCTCTCTCTCTCTCTCTCTTGGTTGAACTGCTGTTGGTGGTGATGCTGGTATGTAGGGGTAGGGAGGGGGGTTCTTAGCTTTATTCCCTGATTCCCTGGCAAGGGCGGATGAAAAAAAGTATGTAATGCTTACTCTGTAACCCTTGAAAAATAAAGATTATTCATTCATTCATTCATTCTCTCTCTTGGACTTTTTGGGCTATAATGTATTAAGTTCTCAGTATATGTATTTTGTGCCCTGTCCCCCTCCCACTGTCTCCTTGTGAATGGGCATCTCGCTTACACAATAAACCTTTGTCATTGTCATTGTCTCTCTCTCTCTCTCACGGGGACTGGATGTAAAAAAGCACAAGAGTGCTTATTCCATTATCCTCGATATAAAAGAATAAATCATTCTCTCTCTCCCCAAAAGTCCTTCCGATGATGAGACTTTAAATGGAGGCCATGTGCCAATGCAGGCAAAACATCTTGTGCACACACTAAATCCTGTTCCGTTTTTGGTAAGAGTAGGCCATCCTGTGCCGGTGGGAACCGATGACATTTACAAAACTGCATACACATGGGGACTGGATGTAAAAAATCACAAGAGTGCTTATTCCATTATCCTTGATATAAAAGAATAAATCTGTCTCTGTCTCTGTCTCTGTCTCTGTCTCTGTCTCTGTCTTCTCTCTCTCTCTCTCTCTCTCTCTCTCTCTCTCTCTCTCTCTCTCTCTCTCTCTCTCTCTCTCTCTCTCTCTCTCTCTCTCTCTCTCTCTCCCTCTCTCCCTCTCTCTCTCTCTCTCTCCCTCTCTCCCTCTCTCTGTCTCTGTCTCTGTCTCTGTCTCTCTCTCTCTCTCTCTCTCTCTCTCTCTCTCTCTCTCTCTTTCTTTGGTAACTGGTTACCAGTTAGCATGAAACTAAAGGTTTCAAACAGTATTTCAAAACCACAGGAACACCAGATTGAAAGAGAACCTTTTTATAAATTAGTATGGAATCAAGCAAAAGAAGACCAATTTCTGAATGCACTAAAAAACAGTGACATTCATGACAGACTGTTGATAGCTACAAACACCCTTGATGAAAATATAGAAGCTGCTCTAGACATGTCTAGATACATGGCCTTCTCAGGAAGGACTTCGTGTAGGATACCTAAATATCAATAGTGCTAGGAACAAGACTGAGGAAATATCATCAATTATACACAATCAAAGAACTAGCTTTCATATATGTTGTGTAGCTGAATCGAGACTCAACAACTTAATTTCAGATTCAGATATGTATATCCCAGGTTATGATACTGCACGACTTGATCCTGTGACTTTCAGATCTACCGGTTTGCTTTTATACTGCGCTACTTCTTTGTCATGGAAAAGACTAAC
Source organism: Stramonita haemastoma (assembly GCA_030674155.1). NCBI lineage: Eukaryota > Metazoa > Mollusca > Gastropoda > Neogastropoda > Muricidae > Stramonita > Stramonita haemastoma. Next base: position 13,893 of record JASPKP010005384.1, on the reverse strand, counting down.
ACATCTTGAAGTTTCATGTAGAACCTATATGGGTAGAAATCATGTTTAGACCCTGTAAAACGATTATACTTGGCTTCATCTACAGGAACCCAGCTGAAACAATTGACTGGTATGATAAATTCAACTCAATGATGGATGCAGCAATTCTAGAGTCCAAAGAAATCTTTCTTATGGGAGATTTCAACATAGATCTGACAGTCCCTGGAACAAAGTGGAATATTAATTACGCCATATATGGTTTGGAGCAAATAATTGATGGCCAACTCACATTTCTAATAATGCTAGCACCCTCATTGATCACATTTACACTACTTCAAAGACCAACATAGTAGAAACATGCTCAGTGCAGACAGGCTGTAGCGATCACTCTTCCATTTGTTTTACATGGCGGAAAAAAGGAATAAAGATACCCAAATCAGGACACAAGGAGATATCCTACCACTCTTTTAGACATTTTGATAAAGATATCTTCATTAATGATATCCTTAACTCAAACTTAGACTATGTTTATCAGCTTACAAACCCAGATGATGCTATTGACTATTGGATAAAGACATTTATAGCTACTAATGATAAACATGCTCCATTTATTAAGAAAAGAATAAAACATTTCATGAAACTTCCATGGTTAACAAAAGAAATCAAAAACGAAATGAATCTAAGAGACTTTTTGTTAACATCAAAGCAAAAAGATGAATATAAAAAGCAATGGAACAAAGTCAATTCAATGAAAAGCAAAGCCAAAACAAAATACTTTATAAGACTTGCTGTCTTCAGCCCAGAATCCAAAAGCGATTTGGAAAGCCATTAATACCTTAACTAATAAATCAAGACATAGCACCCAAAAGTCATAAAAGAAATATCAGCAGAAAACCTGAATTCTCACTTTGCAAACATTGCTGACTCTATAATATCTAATGATAAAACAAAAACAAACGATCTGCAAGAATTTATTATACCCCCAATAACAGTAACAGAAGTGCTTAATAGCTTACTGAAATTGAAACAGTCAGGATCAAAAGACCTCGACAAAATCGATAGTAAAATATTAAAAATAAGTCCATATGCTATAGCCGATACCCTAATATTTAACTTGTGTATTGACAAAAATTATTTCCCATTGGAATTTAAACAAGCAAAAGTAATACCCTTACACAGATCAGGAGACCGTACCAATCCCTTGAACTATAGACCAATATCCATACTGTCATTCCTGTCTAAACCATTAGAAAAACATATACATTTCCACTTACATTCTCATTTTAAGATATATGATCTAATTAATGAAAACCAGACACTTTTTTTACTTTAATCCTCCTCGCTCCGGGTGGAGCAAAAGGCGCCAACAAGTCTCCTCCAGCCATCTCTGTCTTGGGCAAGCCAGCTGATTTCATTCCATGTTTTGCCCATTATTTCCATTTCTTCTTCTATAGTTCTCCTCCATGTACCTAACGGCCTGCCCCTCTTCCTTTTCCCAGGTGGTGCCCATCTGAGTGCAGCATGTGGATGTCGGGTCTTGTTCATCCTGAGGACATGGCCCAGCCACCTCCATCGCCTTTGTTTCACTTCTTCTATGATATTGTTGATGCCAGTCCTTTTGCTCACTTCTCTATTGGTAACATGTTGTTCCCAGTGGATCTTGAGGATGCGGCGAAGACACCTGCTTTCGAAGCCTCTGAGTCGGCTTTCAATCTTTTTGTTGGTTCTCCAGGTCTCTGAGGCATAGAGGAGGACTGAGCGGACGTGTGATTTGTACACTTTTAGTTTTGTGTTGGTCTGCAAGACTGTTGACTTCCAGATGTTTTGCAGTCTGTTGAAGGCCTGTGCTGCAAGACCAATTCTAGTTGAGACCTCCTTCTCAATATCACTGTTGGACGAGATGTAGCTGCCAAGGTACTTGAAGTGTTGTACTTCTTCCAAGTCTGTGCCACGCACATTTGTCTTCCATGCACTCTTTGTCTTTACTTTCATGATCTTTGTCTTGTCTGGGTGGATCTTGAGTCCCATGCTTTTAGCTGTTTTATCAACTTTTGTTGTTTTTTCCTGGATGTTCATCTGAGTGTGTGAGAGGAGAGCAATGTTGTCTGCAAAGTCACATTCCTCAAGCTGGGATGTCAGTCCCAATACCAGTCCTCTTGGTCGGTCTTCTGTAGCTTTCCTCAACACCCAATCGATGACGACAAGGAAGAACGTTGGTGAAATCACGCAGCCCTGCCTGACACCAGTCTTCACATGGAACCATTCGCTTTGTTGTCCATTGCGGCGCACACAGCACTGGTTGTCAGCGTACATATCTTGAGAATGTTGATGACTTTTGGCGGGAATCCGTAAGCTCTGAGAATTTTCCAGAGTGAGGGGTGATGGATGCTGTCAAATGCCTTTTCAAAGTCGATGTAGTTGATATAGAGTGACGAGTTGCATTCAAGCGACTGCTCCACAATGGTGCGTAAGATGAAAATTTGGTCTGTACATCCTCTTCCATTTTTAAATCCAGCTTGTTCCTCTCTGAGGACTCTCTCGATAGCTTGTCTCATTCTTTGCAGGAGAATTCTGCAAAATATTTTTTCCTGGGACAGAGAGTAGATTTATGCCCCTCCAGTTTCCACATGTTGCTAAATCACCTTTCTTGGGTAGCTTAATGATAATGCCTTTCTTCCAAGTGTCTGGTACTTTCTCTTCCTCCCACACTTTATTGAAGAGATTTTCCAATGCTCTGGAACTCACAGTGGGGTCTGCCTTCAGCATATCTGCAGTGATTCTGTCTTCACCAGGTGCTCTGTTTCCTTTCGCCTGTCTAATGGCTTCTTGAATCTCTTGCTGTGTGATATGTCCTCTTTTCATTTCAATGAGGAACCCTGTGTCCTCAATGATTGCCTCTTCATCAGGATCTGGTCTGTTCAGTGTTTCTGTGAAGTGTTCGGCCCATCTGTTGAGTTGGTCTTCTTCCTTCATGAGGACTTTCCCTTCCTTGTCCTTGACTACTGTTGTCTTGCTGGTGAATCCTCCGGTGAGAATCTTGGTGATCTTGTACACAGTTCTGCTGTCACCTTTTTCAGAGGTTAACTGTGCTTCTGAGGCTAAAGTGTCTGTGTATTTTCTTTTGTCTCTCCGGACACTCTTCTTGACTGCTCTGTTCAGTTCTCTGTAAGTCTCTGCAGCTGTAGATCTGTCCTCCTCACTGCCAGTTAGCATGAGTTGTTTTGCTGCTTTTCTTTCATCAATAAGATTCCAGGTGCTTTCTGAGATCCATTCTTTCCTCTCTCTTTTCCTGTAGCCCAGTACATCTTTACTGGCATCAGTAAATACTTTCTGCATACTGTCACAAGGGTGTTGATATCATCTGCTGGAAAGTCTTCAAGAGCTTTAAACCTGTTGGTCAACTCCACTGTAAACTGGGCCTTCACTCCTGGATCTTTCAGTCACCCAGAGTCAAAAGGTTGTTCTCTGTTCTTTTTGTGTGTCCTCTTCAGCTTGAGTTGTAATTTGCACAACACAGGATGGTGGTCACTGCCTGCGTCTGCCCCTCTCAATGCCTTGACATCTTTCATTGTCTTCCTCCATTTCTGGTTGATGGCTATGTGATATATTTGGTTGCTTGTCTTCCCATCTGGTGATACCCATGTCAACTTGTGAATGGTTTTGTGCTGGAAGATGGTGCCTCCTATCACTAGGCCGTTCTCCAGACACAAATCTACAAAACGCTGCCCATTGTCGTTTCGTTCTCCCTCACTTTCTTTTCCCATGCATGATTCATATCCAATGTTATCGGCTCCAACTTTTGCATTGAAATCGCCCATCAGAAGAAGGATGTCATGTCGAGGTGTCCTGTCGAGTTGTTCTTGGAGGTTGCTATAGAACAGGTCTTTCTCTTCTTCAGTAGCTTGGTCTGTGGGTGCATAGCATTGTATCAAGGTGGTCTTTGCATACCTGGAGAAGAACCTGGCTCTGATGATTCGGGCGCTGACTGGCTCCCATCCCATTAGACTCTTTCTTGTCTGCCTGTCCATAATGATTCCAACTCCTTCCTGGTGTTGTCCATCATTACGCCCGGAATAGCACACTGTTTCTCCTGTACCAAGAGCCATAATTCCGGAATCTGTCCATCTCATCTCGCTGATGCCTAAAATGTGAATGTTGTATCTTTTCATCTCCCTCACAATTTGTGCTGTCTTTCCACTTTCATACATTGTTTGTACATTCCATGCTGCCATTCTCACTTGTTGTTTGGGTTTCACCAAGGACTCCGTTGGAGTAGAAACTTCCTTTCGGCTTTCATCTCTACTCTTCATCTGATGCATTGCTGCATCAGTCCCCAGCTCATCACCCAAGATTTGATAATTTGAAGATTTTGTTGGCGTTTCTGTAGCGTAGATTTCTTTACATGGTGGGTTGCTAGCCCAACGCAAGACCCTCCTCCTTATCGCATCCTGGACTTGGGACCAGGCAATGGCGGAGTTGAAAACCAGTCAGGCTTTCGTGAAAACCACTCTTGCCATACAGCCCTAATACAACTAATTGAGCATTGTCTTTTGAATGTCAATAAGGATGAAATTACAGGAGTTCTTTTTCTAGACTTTGCTAAGGCCTTTGATGTTATTAGCCACTCTCTCCTCATCAAAAAATTAAAATGCTATAAAATCTCCAACCAAGAATTATCATTTTTAGACTCATTTCTCACTAATTGCCATCAACTTGTTGAAATCGGTCCTAGGAGATCAACCTTATTACCTGTGAAATATGGAATACCACAGGGATCAATACTAGAGCCATTTCTTTTCTCTATTTATATTAACGACCTACCTCTGCATATCAATTGTTCATGTCAAATGCTTGCTGATGATACATCAATTCATTGTAACAATGATGATCCAAACCAGCTTGTGAATGACATGCAGGCAGATATCAATAAACTTCTGGAATGGACATAACTCAATCATATGTCTTTTAATTCTAATAAGACAAAATGTATGTTTATAACCACTCGGCAAAAAAGACAGAAATTGTGTTCTCCATTCGCGGCAATATATATCCATGGACAACAAATTGAAGAAGTAATCTCACACAAAGTACTAGGTGCAATGATTGACAATGACTTGTCTTGGTCAGATCACATAGCTATATTAGGAAAACGAATCTCAGTAAGATTATATCAACTTAGAAAAATCAAGAATTTCCTAAATCTACAGTCACAAAAGCTATTCTTTCATGCCCATATTCTATCTCTTATAAATTATGTTTCTACCTTATGGGATAGTGCAAGTGAAACAAACCTAAAGCATATAAACCACCTGCACAAAAGAGCTGTGAAACTTATCCGTTTGAATCCTAATACTCTGACCACCACCAACTGCAAAGAACTAGATATTCTTACACTCAAAGACAGACTGCAGTTCAACAAATATATATGTATGTACAATATATTAAACAGGAAAGCCCCAAAAGAAAATCATGGAAAAATTTGCTGTCAATAAAAACAGGTCTACCCATAGACTGTTTCTACCCAGGCCCCACAATAATCTCTATAAATCGAGCCTTGCTTATTCAGGAAGAACATTGTGGAATAAATTGCCTCTCTTTCTAAAATCAGTTCCTTCAAAACAAATGTTTAAGAAACTTTTGAAGAAACATCTGATGGACAAATTATAAGTCCACCCTTATGTTCGACACATTTGACTGTTTTGTTGTTATTCATACCCATGTTATTTTTGTATTTCTATTATTTTGTCTGTATGACTTGAGTTTATGTTACTGTCTTGAGTTTGTTATCTTGTAAGATTCTGTTTGGATGAAAATCCTCATTTATTTTGGTTTTCAACCAAGGTTGATATTTATCTTTGATTGTTTTAGAAGTTAATTTTCTTGATTTTTTTGTGAGGGCAGGATGAAAAAAAGTTGTGTAAACTTAATCTTTTACCCTCAATAAAGATAATTTTGACTTGACTTGACTTTACCAAGTGTTTGAAAGATGCCAGCAAATGCATGTCTAAAAGGGTTTCACTAAACAGTACAAAGAAATCTGAATGGTTCGATGATGAATGTCGACTTGCAAAAAAGGAAAGCAGAAAGATGCTAAACTGTTTTCAATTCACCAGAAAGGAAGAAGATAGGCTAGTTTATGTTGAAAACAGAAAACAGTACAAAAGCTAATAAAAACAAAAAAAACTAGATTATAGAAAACAAAAAGTTGAATCATTAGCTAAAAGTGTCCAAAACTCCCCACAGTTCTGGAGAGAGGTTAGAAACATGGGGTGTGGGAATAGTGAGAAGATATATAGTAATATAAGTACTGATAGTTGGTCTCATCACTTTAAAGATGTTTTTCAAAAACATGAAGAAATTGTTAATCCCAGTGATATTTCAGTGGATCTTTTGGAAGATGCCAATCACGCATTAAATAAAGATATAACAGAGGATGAAGTAAAAGGAGCAATTAGAAAACTTAAACCAAGAAAAGCAAGTGGTATAGATGACATATTAGCTGAGATGTTGAAAACTGGTGACAAAATTGTAACAACTTTTCTGATAAAGTTATTTAAGATCATCTTTTCATCAGGAATTTATCCAAAAGTACGGTCAAAGGCCATAATCATACCAATTCACAAAAAAAGGAGACCGCGATAATGCTGATAATTACAGGGGAGTTTCCCTCTTAAGCGTTATTTCTAAGTGTTACACATCTATCTTAAACACACGACTTTATAAATGGCTAGAAAGTAACAATAGGATTTCAGAAAGTCAGGCAGGATTCCGGAAAGGATACTCAGCAGTGGATCAGATATTCAACTTATATGCAGTTGTTCAGAAATGTATGCAAAAAGGGGGGAGGAAATTATATGTTGCTTTTGTTGACTTCAGGAAAGCATTTGATTCTGTTCGCCATGATAAGCTTCTTGAATGTCTGAAAACACAAGGTGTGAAAGGAAAATTTGTGGTATGCTTGAAATCAATGTATTGTTCATTACTGTCATGTGTGCATGCAAACAATGAGTTTACAGATTTTTTTGATTGCCCGCTTTGTGTAAGGCAAGGATGTGTACTGAGCCCTACATTATTCTCTATTTTTATAAATCAGCTGGCTGACCACATGAATACTGAAGGTAAGCATGGTATACAAATACTTTCAGGTGGTATTGAACTATTTATTCTACTTTTTGCCGATGATGTGGCTTTGTTATCAACAACTCCAGGTGGCCTGCAAAACCAACTAAATATATTACATAGATGCTGTAAGGAAATGAAACTAAATGTTAACACTGAAAAAACAAAAGTCATGGTATTTAGAAAAGGGGGTTATTTAGCTCAAAGTGAGAAATGGATTTTTGATGGCAAAAAACTAGAAGTAGTAAATAATTATTGTTACTTAGGGTTTAATTTTACAACAATGATTAGCATGAAGAAAGGAACTAAGCACTTAGCAACAAAGGGTAAGAAGGCAGCTATACAACTAAATAAAGCATTCCAAAAATACAAGGAAATCACTGTTAATACGTGATTTAAGATATTTGACACTAAGATACAGTCTGTTTTACTTTATGCATCTGAAATTTGGGGATTGACAAAGTTAGATCATTTAGAAAAAGTACATATGTTAGTCTGTAAAAGATTCCTGGGTGTTCCAGTAAAAACTTCAAATAAGATGATCTATGGTGACTTGGGGAGATATCCTCTGTATGTGAATGCATGTGTTTCTGCTTTGCGATATTGGTTTAGGTTGTTACAAATGGAAAATAATAGATTACCTTTCAAGGCTTATCAGATGTTGCTTAATATAGATAGAACAGGGAAGAATTGTTGGGTAACAAAATTAAGGGAAATTTTATGCAAGGCGGGATTTCAGTTTGTTTGGGAGCAGCAAGGTGTGGGGGATGTTAAAGCATTCTTACGTTTATTTAAGCAGAGACTCGTTGATACTTTTATACAAGAGTTGTTTTCCATAATTGAAAATCGCAATAGATATGAAGGTTATAGATCATTTAAAACAATTTTTGAAAGAGAAAAATATATTAATGATACTGATACTTAACGCTTTAGGGTTGCTATTTCTCAATTAAGATTTAATGTCCTACCACTAAATGCAAATGTGTATCAATACAGTGATTCTCTGCAAAACAAAAACTGTCCTTTTTGTATGTCAGTAACCGAACAACATTTTCTCTTTGACTGTCCCATGTATTCGGATCTTAGAAATAAATTCCTGGGGCTTTTAACTACAGTTCCCATTCAAGTGTTGTTGCAAATGTCAGATACTCACCAGTTGCACAGTGTTTTCCGATATGTCTTCCACTCAGCAGAAGACAGAGATGTATTGTCTGAATTTGATATATGTTTTTGAGGTAATGTGTGTTAGCTTGGCTGATTGATTGCTTTTTTTCCTTTTGATAGTGCACTTGAGATGTCTTGGGTTTTCAACCAGGGTCAAGCATGTGCTCATATTGCACAACACAAGTTTCTTTTCAATGTGTCTTGATTTTTTAAGAGATTTTGGTTTCAATTTCCATATCATTCTTTAAATCCCTGAGTTTGGACTTTTGTATGTTTCCATCAACATGTTCTTGCATTGTCATACCCATCTCCCAATTGGTTGTATTGTGTCCTAAGGCCCAAGTACCATTGAACCATTTCAGTGTTCAGTGTGTGCTGGTGATGTAATTGTTGGAGAGGATTATGCTGGTGATGTAAATGTTGAAGAGGATTATGCCGGTGATGTAAATGTTGAGGATGATGTTCCTGGTGATGTAAATCCTGCAGATGATGGTGATGTAAATGCTGAAGAGGATGGTAATGTAAATGTTGAAAATGATGGTGCTTGGTGATGTAAATGCTGAAGAGGATGGTGCTGGTGATGTAATGCTGAAGATGATGGTCATGTAAATGCTGAAGATGATAGTGATGTAAACGTTGAAGACGATGGTGATGTAAATGTTGAAGATGATGGTGATGTAAATGTTGAAGACGATGGTGATGTAAATGTTGAAGATGATGGTGATGTAAATGCTGAAGATGATGGTGATGTAAATGCTGAAGATGATGGTGATGTAAATGCTGAAGATGATGGTGATGTAAATGTTGAAGACGATGGTGATGTAAATGTTGAAGATGATGATTATTGTGATGTAAATGGTGAAGATGATGGTGATGGTGATGAAAATACTGGCGATGTAAATGATGAGCATAAAGGTGATGGTGATATAAATGTTGAAGATGATGGAGATGTAAATGTTGAAGATGATGGTGATGGTGATGTTGAAGAGGATGGTGATGTAAATGCTGAAGATGATGGTGATAGTGATGTAAATATTGAAGATAATAGTGATGTAAATGTTGAAGATGATTATTATGGTGATGTAAATGTTAAAGATGATGGTGATGGTGATGAAAATGCTGAAGGTGATGGTGATGTAAATGTTGAAGACGATAGTGATGTAAATGTTGAAGATTATGGTGATGGTGGTGTAAATGTGGAAGATGATGGGGATGGGAATGTAAATGCTGAAGATGATGGTGATGTAATTGTTGAAGATGTTGGTGATGTAAATGCTGAAGATGATGGTGATATAAATGTTGAAGATGATGGTGATATAAATGCTGAAGATGATGGTGATGGAAATGCTGAAGGTGATGGTGATGTAAATATTGAAGTTGATGGTGATGGTGATGTAAATATTGAAGATGATAGTGATGTAAATGCTGAAGAGGATGGTGCTGGTGATATAAATGTTGAAGATGATGTGATGTAAATGTTGAAGATGATGGTGATGTAAATGTTGAAGATGATGGTGATGTAAATGTTGATGATGGTGGTGATGGTGATGTAAATGCTGAAGATGATAGTGATGTAAATGTTGAAGATGATGGTGATGTAAATGTTGAAGATGATGGTGATGTAAATGTTGAAGATGATGGTGCTGTAAATGTTGAAGATGATGATTATTGTGATGTAAATGCTGAAGATGATGGTGATGTAAATGTTGAAGATGATGGTGATGTAAATGTTGAAGATGATGATTATCGTGATGTAAATGCTGAAGATGAAGGCGATGTAAATGTTGAAGACGATGATAATGTAAATGCTGAAGATGATGGTGATGTAAATGTTTAAGATGACGGCGATGTAAATGTTGAAGATGAGGGTGATGGAAATGTTGAAGATGCTGGTGGTGTAAATGCTGAAAATAATGGTGATGGTGATATAAATGCTGAAAATGATGGTGATGGTGATGTAAATGCTGAGGATGATGTTGATATCGATATAAATGATGAAGGTGATGGTGATGTAATGTTGAAGATGATGATGATGTGAATGTTGAAGATGATGTTGATTGTGATGTAAACGCTGAAGATGATGGTGATGGTGATGTAAATGCGGAAGATGATGGTGATGTAAAAGTTGAAGATGATGGTGATAGTGATGTAAATGCTTAAGATGATGGTGATGTAAATGCTGAAGATGTTGATGGTGATGTAAATGCTGAAGAGATGGTGATGGTGATGTAAATGCTGAAGATGATGGTGATGTAAATACTGAAGATGATGTTGACGGTGATGTAAATGCTGAAGATTATGGTGATAGTGATGTAATTGTTGAAGGTGATGATTATGAATGATGATGTAGATGGTAGAACCAATGAAGGAGGTGCTGATGGTTATGAATGATGTGAATACTAATAATGATAATGGCAATGATGATGTGATCTCTAATGGTGATGATGGTTCTGATGATGTGGTTACTAAGGTGATGATGGTAAGGATGGTGCAGGTGTTGAAAGTTATAGTGGTAATGGTGACTATGATGAAGAAGTTAAAGATGACATGGAAACAGTGATGAAGAAGATGAGGAGGATGATTGTGATTATTATGTAGACACTGAAGATGATGATCATGATGATGATAATTATATAGGTTGAAGATGATAGTGCAGATAATGAAGAGAATATATTTTGATGATGATGACGTAGAGGATGAAAGTAATGATGGTGATGTTGATATACTTGCTGCAGCTGCAGATATAGATACTGAAGATGCTGATGGCAGTGATTATGTACATGGTAATGATGATGGCGTTGATGATAACTAGAGGGCATTGAGTGTGACTTTATGTACTTGCAAAATTGGAATTGTAGAATAGATGGAAATGTTCTGGGTGATGATGTTTATCTTCCCCCTGCCTCAAACATGTTTTGTATAGTGGCCTAGGGCCAATGTACAATAAAACTTTTCAGTGTTCAGTGTTCAGTGTTCTCTCTCTCTCTCTCTCTCTCTCTCTCATCTCTCTCTCTCTCTCTCTCTCTCCTCTCTCTCTCCTCTCTCTCTCCTTCTCTCTCTCTCCTCTCTCTCTCTCTCTCTCTGTCTCTCCTCCCCCCCTCCTGCCCCATCTTCCCTCTTCTGGCTGTCTAATACCATGGCAAACACCACTGTGATCCTATTGGGGGGTTAGCAGTAAGACACCCTCTGGAGGAAGTGAGAGGTGTGTGGGTTTAATCCTGTCCTGAACCATAATTTTCCCCATCCAATAAGACCAAGAAAGGTGGTCTGGGTGCCAGTCTTTCGGTGAGATGATTAAACCAGGGATCAGTGCACAACACACCTTTACCATACAAAAAAAAACCCCAACCAGGACACAAGAGATTTTACCAGGCAAAGTGCTTCAGAAAAAAAAACCACTCTCACAGGAAACAAAGACATGCAGACAGGAACAGTGAAGCCTCAAACCTGGGTGCCCTGCTCTGGTAACAACACTCTCTCTCCAGGCAGAGCACCCATAATTTTACAGACATCTGCTGTGACTGAAAGTGCTAGACATCTATAGATTATAGGCAGCATAACCTAGTGATCAGAATATTGAGCTCGCAATTTGACCACCAGGGTTGGATTCAGGTCGAGATTTTTCTCCTGGAGTTAACATCAGTGCTGACTCCGCTCTCCCCTAAAGTCTTTCGGATGAGACTGTAAACTGAGGCCCCGTGTGTGAACTCACAGAGAACATCTTGGGCATAGTTAAATCCTGTTCTGCTTTTCGTAAGAGTTGACCATTGTGTGCCGGTGGGAACAGATGACATTTACAAAACTACATACACATGGGGACTGGATATAAAAAAGCGCTTGAGTGCTTATTCCATTATCCTTGATATAAAATAAAAAAATGAATACAAGGTAGAGTAGACAATAGAATAACTCCTCCCTCCCTTCATGTGAAAGAATAAAATTGACAATGGTGGTCGCTAATGGCTTTACACAGATTTAGATTCCAAACTTGTCCCTAAGCAGTTTCAATTGCTTTTTTTGACAGGACCAAAGTCAAACATTGCTTACATGAAGCATTTATTCATAAGTGGTACGCAGTAGTAAATACAAAAGAATTTATACAAATTATATAATGCTTAAAACAAAATTTTGTGTTGGAACGTATTTGCTCTTTTTCCCATCCAATATTTCTGTTCGATTTGCCCAGTTTCACACAATTAATAACAATCTGCCTAATTAATGATATCCTACATTTTGAGAGAATTCAAAGAAATGAAAGATACTGTACAAAATGCAATAGTGGTGATATTGGTGACGAATTTCATTTTATTTATATTTGTCTAATGTTTCATGAAACTCAATAGAAAAATGTTTATAACCCAATGCAATTCATGGTGTTTATAGCCCCATCCAAAATGTTTATGAAAATATTATGTGGAACATCCAAACACTTTGAAGTATGAACAATTCTTTTGTTCATCAAATAAGAAGTTTCTGCTCAATGTTGTTAAAATGATTAATATCATAAGAAATACATGTAAGCTTTGTTCAAAGGTTTGGTATATGTAAACAGGCAATTTAGCTCAGTGGGTTAGAGCAGCTTGCTTTCCCCCAGCCAAAGTGATGCAGCATTGAGAGGGTTACCAATTGGGTGGGGTGGACCATTTGCCTGCCTTGGTTTCAGTACAGACCCCAGTTTACCCAGCTGTAAATGGGTACCTGCCTCTTTCGGGTCAGGGAAGGTAAAGCAGCCAGGGAGAGGAGATGGCGCTGCTGTAGTATGCTGGCCCCTAGAGAAGCTAAGGTCTCTGACACCTTGCATAACAGAGGCACGCCAAAGAAGAGATAGAGGACAACATCAGCGAATGGACAGGCTAAATCAACTCATTTATGTAAACATAAATAATGTAGGACTTAGTGTGCTGCCTTGATGTACCCCCCTTTTTACAATTTCTTCTGTGTAACTTCCTTTTATTTTTTTACAAGGATTGTAAAAATCTTTACAAGCAAATACAACTTCAAACAGATAAAATAGCAGAACAAGTTAAACAAAGTACAGAGCAGTCTGATTCTCTCTATCTGCAATTAAAATCTCATCTAAATGAATGTTCCGAAAAGATGTCAGATATATTTATCAAAGCAGCACAATTGAGTTTGAAAGCTAAAAAGCCCCAAACGTTAAAAATGAAACGCAATAAAAAGTGGTTTGGCCCAAATCGTACAAAAATGAGAAAAGAAGTACAATCATTACTTAATGCTGTAAACAGATATCCACACAAAGCTGAACTTCGACAAAAAATATTTTTCCAAGAGAAACCAGTATAATAAAATGATAAAAAAGAAAAAGAAAGCCTTCAAAAATATGTTAGTATCACAGTTACATGTCATGATAAATGCAGATCCAAATATAGTGTGGAAAACATTGCAGAAATTAACCTTTGCCAGACCTCGTTTTTAAACTCACAGGGAAGAGCTCCTGGGTGACCAGTCACCCATGGTTTTTACATAGACATTTCCCTTACTACGCCTCGCCAGATTTCGTGGGTGACCAGTCACCCATGGTTTTCAAATAGATCAGACAGCTAAGCATCATGTAATTTTTGAGACAATAAAGCTGAATCTGAAAAGGTGATGTCTTAGAATCAAGTGTGT
>JASPKP010005383.1:0-15959 GCA_030674155.1 Stramonita haemastoma | reverse complement strand
GTGAACTGGGAGGACTGTATCTGAAGCCAAGGCGCGCAAACGGTCACCCATCCAACTGGTAACCACGCTCGATGCTGTTTAACTTTGACTTGGGGAAAGCGACTGCTGTGACCACTGAGTTTCCCCACCCTTTCAAGAAAATGCACAATAGAATCCTGGCACAAAAAGAGAAAGGCAGACAGGTTTTTTGTTGATTTTTCTCATTTGTTTTTATTTATTCCTTTATATCAAGAATAATGGAATAAGCACTCATGTGCTTTTTCAACATCCAGTCCCCATGTGCATGTGGTTTTTTTTTTTTTTTTTTCATCTAGCACACTGGCCTATTCTTTCGGAAAGTGGAACAGGTTTAAACGTGTGTACAAGCTGTTCTGCGTGCGTTTGCACACGGAGCCTCAGTTTATAATCTCAGCGGAAAGACTTGGGGGTAGGGGGGAGTGGAGTTGGCACTGTTGTTAACTCTAGGGGAGAAACCCTTGAAGGAGATTCAAGCCCGAGTCTTTTTTCTTTCATTTCGAGGATAATGGAATAAGGACTCATGTGTTTTTTAACAGCCAGTCCCCGTGTATACCATCAGATTATGAGCACAATGCGCAACATTCTAATCATCTGGCTATCCCGTCCCCCAATTAAAAGGGGGGAAGTAGGCACACACACATCACACACACACACACACACACACACACACACACACACACATAAACGCGCGGCGCGCGCAGACACACACATACACACACACAAATGCGCGCACACGCGCAGACACACACACACACACACACACACACACACACACACACACACACACACAGCAAACACACACACACACACACACACAGCAAACACACACACACACACACACACACACACACACACACACACACACACACACACACACACACACACACACACACCACACACACACAGGAAAGGGGAAAAGCCTAGTGGTTAAGAACATTGCGCTTGCAACATGACGACCCGGGTTCAAATCCCATTCAAGGAGATTTTTCTCCCTGGATTTAACATCAGTGCAGACTCCACTCTCCAAAAGTGCTTCGGATGAGACTATAAACCGATGTCCTGTGTGAGAATGCACGCACTAAATCCCGTTCCGCTTTTCGAAAAAGTAGTCCATTGTTTGCCGGTTGGAACAAATGACAGAATTTACAAAACTGCCTACACACGGGGACTGGATGTAAAAAAGCACGTGAGTGCTTATCCCAGTATCCTCGATATAAAAGAATGAATAAATTAATAAAAGAATAAAATAAAGAAATAACTGAATTAATACAGACACGTGCGCCCACGCACGCACGCACGCGCGCGCGCGCGCACAACACAAACCACACTCAGAGATAGATAGATAGATAGATAGATAGATAGATAGATAGTAGATAGATAGATAGATAGATAGATAGATAGATAGATAGATAGATAGACAGACAGACAGACAGACAGACAGACAGAAAAACAGACTAGGGCCAGACAGACAGACAGAGAGAAAAGGTCAGTTTCAAATCTTCAAAGAGTTTTCCCCACTCTTTGTTACCCTATTCTAACCCAGGCCCATTATCTCACTGCTTTTCATCAGAGGTCTGCCTCCACCTCACACCCCTTCCTTCCTCCCTATCTCTCTCTGTGCAGTGCCTGGCTTTCACATCACAGGCTGCGTGTAGGCGGCATTGAAGTGTCTGCTTTCAGAAAGCCCATTAGCTTGACAATATTGAGAAAACAATCACATGTTACTGTCTTCTTTTCAACTGGGCTTTGTGGGGTTTTGTTGTTTCGTTAGTTTTGTTTTTTGTTTGTTTGTTTGTTTGCTTTTTTACTTTACAATAAACAATAATTATTCAAATTTCACTAAACCCATTCATATGTCTGTAATTTTATGAAACAATCGTGGTTGTTCTGTTGTTATTGTCTCTTAAAAACCCACTCCTAAAAGATGAAAGAACAATCTTGGGTTCTATCTGTTTAGGAATGCTTTCAAAAATTGTGTGGAGATAGCGCGCTTTCCTGAAATTTACTCCCCTTCGAAACCAATTTCTAAGCAATAAGTTCCCTTTGATCACTGACTATTACAATCATAGAGATTGTTTCCCTTGGTACTGTTATTGCCTTCATGAGCCTCCACTGCTACACAGAGTTATTGGAAATGGAACAGAGAGAAAGCAATGACCCTAGCAGGAAAAAAAATACAAAAAATGTTATTCCTGTAAAAGAAATATGAAATAAGTGAACGCTGAGAGCCCATTTTTGGGTGAAAATAAAATAAAAGGGAGGAAAAAAAGGAAGGAAGAGAGTAGTATATATCAGAAAATATACCAGTCTAATGTGTTTGGAATGATTAAAAAAAGGAGAAAATTGGCTTTTTCTGCGTGTTTGTTTGCTTGTGTGTGTGTGTGTGAAGTCAAAAAAAAAATTATTTCCAGATGGTATTTCCAGATGTGTGTGTATGTGTGTGTGTGTGTCAGTCTGTCTGTGTCTGAGTGTCTGTGTCTGTGTGTATTTGTGTGTGTTGTGTGTGTGTGTGTGTGTGTGTGTGTGTGTGTGTGTGGTGTGTGTGTGTGTGTGTGGTGTTGTCATAAGTGTACCAGTATAAGCACATTCATTTGACTAAAGTTCACAAATACACCACCAACCAACTCTAGACTAAAAAAAAACCTGTGTTATTTCAATCTCCTGCCTCTTACTGCAGAACTCTGGCAGTGACCTCCCTTGACCGGATGTCAAAAGGCATTGGTTCCGTCGCCACATCAAAAGCTGACGCACATGAATAATTCAAGCCTCTCTGTGAATCTCAGGACAAAAGAATTGCCAATGATAAAAAAAATACTGCTTGACAAAGTTGCTTTTACAGCAGAGAGTTTTCAGAAGAAAACCAATCTATGGGTCAAAGAACAGGTATTAAGTGACAAAACACAACTTCAGCATTGTCTTGTTTTAATTTTCGCGGAATGACAGTATTTATAGGGTAATGCGTGCTGTGAGCTTCTGAGCTATTTAGATCTAGCCGGCTTTTATGTGTACATATTTTTATGCGTGTATGCATGCAAAAGCAAGCAGGCAGAAACGTTAACACTCGCACACGCACATGCGTGCACAACACATATGCCACATCATTTTGAATATACATGAGTGCGCACACCAAGCACACATATGCCTGTGCGCATAATATCCTCATCCCCGTGTGTGTGTGTGTGTGTGTGCGTGTGTGTGTGTTGTGTGTGTGTGTGTGTGTGTGTGTGTGTGTGTGTGTGTGTGTGTGTGTGTGTGTGTGTGTGTGTGTGTGTGTGTGTGTCCACACGTACATATTTTTTCATCAATACAAATCTTTTCAGTTACCCATCGAAGTCAGTTCGGTAAAAAATAAAAAATGATAATAATAAATAGATAAATAACAATAATGATAATCCCATCATAACCAATAACAACACGAACAGCAAAAGCAACAAAGACACCCATGAATGACAACAATCAACGGTAACACCCCAACAGCTGTCACAGCGGAGAGATTGACACATAGCAAGCCAATTAATCAACATGGCATGATTGTATTGAACAACAGCTACACTCACAGCAGCTTTCCCTGCTCGAAATTCGGCCTGCTTGCTCTCTCTCTCTCTCTCTCCTCTCTCTCTCTCTCTCTCTCTTCTCCTCTCTCTCTCTCTCTCTCTCTCTCTCTCTCTCTCTCTCTCTCTCTCTCTCTCTCTCTCTCTCTCTCTCTCTCTCTCTCTCTCTCTCTCTCTCTCCTCTCTCTCTCTCTCTCTCTCTCTCTCTCTCTCTCTCTCTCTCTCTCTCTCTCTCTCTCTCTCTCTCTCTCTCTCTCTCTCTCTCTCTTCTCTCTCTCTCTCTCTCTCTCTCTCTCTCTCTTTTTGTTACGAAGGGAAGGAAGGCGGTGGTTCAGTTAAACAAAGTCTTTCACAGGTATAGAGATGAATGCTAGTACTTTCTTCAAGATTTTCGATACTAAGATTCAGCCAATTTTATTGTATTCATCAGAAATATGGGGCACAAACAGACTAGAACATATTGAAAAAATTCATTTGATGGCATGTAAAAGATTTTTAGGAGTACCTGTAAGAACGCCCAATAAGATGGTATATGGAGATTTAGGTAGATATCCACTTTATGTCAACTCATGTACAAGAACCATTACATACTGGTTAAAACTATTGCAAATGGATCACAATAGAATACCATATAATGCTTACTGCATGATGTTAGAGTTACATACAAATGGTAAATACTGCTGGATTTCCAAAATAAGAGAAATTTGTGTGAAACGGGTTTTAACATAGTTTGGATGCAACAAGGTGTTGGGGATGTAAAACTTTTCTTACGTATGTTTAAACAAAGATTAATAGATATGTTCATTCAAGAATGGGAGGGGACTATAAGAGATAAAGAGAGGTATGAAAATTACAGATCATTTAAAAATATTTTTGTAAAAGAGGAGTATATAAACTCTATTGATGTCTACTGCTTTCGAGTCGCAAGTACTCAAGCCAGATTTAATGTTCTACCCCTTAATAATAATGTATATAGATATAGTGAGAATAATCGAGAAAAAATGTGTCCCTTCTGTAAAACGAAAGTTGAAAATGAAGCTCACTTTTTATGGGAATGTTACGTATACCATGACTTGAGAGAAAGATTCCTAAGTAAATGTATCAATGTACCATTGCACGATCTGTTCAGTGGAACAAATGATGAGTACAGGCACAGTTTGTCTAGATATGTTTTTCATTCTATCAATAAAAGAAAGAAAATGCTAATTCAGGATGTATTTTCAAAACTTTTATGATTCGTTACGTAATTGATATGCATGATTTCCACAATTTTCCCTAGAAATTATGTTTCTGTGATTTGGTTTTGTTTCATGTTAGATTCATAATCATGATTTAGAATAATGTGTGTTTTTCTTCTTTTGATCAGCATGAATCTATACCTTTTGTGCATTTGCCTTGCCTATGATACGAATGAACCCTTTGTTCCATCCCAAGCCCAAGAAATGTATTGTGGTCCATGGCCAATGTACATTAAATCAGTTCAGTGTTCAGTGTTCAGTGTTCTCTCTCTCTCTCTCTCTCTCTCTCTCTCTCCTCTCTCTCTCTCTCTCTCTCTCTCTCTCTCTCTCTCTCTCTCTCTCTATCTATCTATCTATCTATATATATATATATATATATATATATATATATATATATATATATATATATATATATATCTGCCTTGCCTCTCTCTCTCTCTCTCTCTCTCTCTCTCTCTCTATATATATATATATATATATATATATATATATATATATACCTCTCTCTCTGTGCCTTGCCCCTCTCTCTCTCTCTCTCTCTCTCTCTCTCTCTCTCTCTCTCTCTCTCTCTCTCTCTCTGATCGAATCGGCATAAAAAAAAAGGCAGTATACACAAACCAGACAACTACAGGGGTATTTCACTTTTGAATATATGTGGCAAGTTATACAGCTATATCATCAACAGGAGACTGTCTAAATGGGTAGAAAATAAAAATTTATTAGGGGAAATTCAAGCTGGTTTTAGAACAGACCATTCTACAATAGACCATATTTTTATGTTGTTCTGTATGATTCAGAAAACATTTACTACTGAGGAAAAAGTTATATGTAGCTTTTATTGACTTTCGTAAGGCTTTCGATTTTATTTCACATAGTAAACTCTTGCCCATACTACACAAATCTGGAATAAGAGGTACGATACTACTGACCATTATGAGTATGTATAAAACCGTGAAAGCCCGGGTTAGATGTGGAGGTAGGGTTTCTGATGCTTTCTTCTGTCAGAAGGGTTTGAAGCAAGGTGAAATTACAAGTCCTCTACTTTTTTCTGTATTCATAAATGAACTTGCTAGTTGCGTTATAGAAAACGGGCGCCATGGCATACAACTGAATCCAGGCATGACTGAATTGTTTATTATGCTTTTTGCAGATGATATTGTACTTCTGTCAGACACTGTCATTGGCTTACAAACTCAGCTTAATACTCTTGCTACTAAGGCACTTGAATTAGATTTACAGGTCAATCTGGAAAAATCTAATATAGTTATTTTTAGAAATGGTGGTTACATTTCTCGGCATGAAACATGGACATACAATGGTTGTAAAATTGAAATTGTGAATTGTTATAAATATTTGGGTCTGGTTTTCAGCACCAGGCTATCCTTTTCAAAAGCTGTTGGTGAGATGTCAGTTAAAGCAAGGAAAGGGGTCATTGACATTTTTAGAGCCCTCTGGAAACTAGGTGATTTTTCAGTTGATATTTGTCTTAGATTATTTGATTCACAGATAAGACCTATTCTTTTGTATGGTTCTGAAATCTGGGGCATGACTTACTTTTCTATATCGGAGAAAGTACACACGTTTGCCTTTAAAAAGCTGTTAAACGTCAGCCCCAGAACACCAAATTATATGGTTTATGGTGAAACTGGGCGATACCCCCTCTATATATTTTCTTTTATGTCATGCATAAAATATTGGCTATGTCTTACAAGAATGAATCAGGCCAGACTCCCTCGTCAGTCCTATATTATGCTTCTAACATTATGTGATCAAGGGCGGATGTGCTGGGCATCACATGTGCGCGACACATTGTATAAATTTGGATTTGGGTTTGTTTGGGAAAACCAAGGTGTGCAAAATATAAGGGGATTCTTATCTACATTCAAGCAGAGATTGATTGATTGTCACAGTCAAAATTGGCACGCGCATATTCAAGAAAGCAGTAGGTTTGCAGTTTATCGGAATTTTAAATCCTCTATATCACTGGAATCGTATTTCACCGTTATCACTAACAAACACATCAGAGATGTGCTCATCCGATTTAGAATCGGTGCAACTGAAATACGCACACATAAAATGCGATATGCTACTTTCAATCCGGGTGATCTGAAATGCCCCCTATGCAATTCTTGTCTTGAAGATGAAGTACACACTTTATTTTACTGTAAATCTCTGAATGATTTGCGACAAAAATACATCCCATCTCGTTATAGGCAATACCCTTCAGAAAAAACATTGAAACTTATGATGCAAGATGACAAAAGCCTTCATGACTTAGGACGATTCATATATCATTCCAACAAAAGGCGTTTTGCTTTAGAATGATGGCTGTAGCAAAATGATTAACGTATTTCTCAAGTTGTTTCAGTGTCTTATGCTACTCTGTGTACAATTTGTGCCCTAATTATCAATTCTCTAATCAATTTTTGTTATTCATTCATTTATTTAGTTAGTTACTAAATTTATGTTTAGTCTAAAAATGTTGCAGACATTCTAATCAAATGTATGCTAATACCACAAGTGAATGTTATAATCGTTGTGCTTGGAAGTGTTTTCAGGTGCATTCTTGGAAAGGATTGAGAACGAAATTAATGTGGGGGGGGGGGGGGGGAATAGCGAGTGTGTGAAATTGTAATGGGTCCGGTGGCCTTCTACAATAAAATCATTCAGAGTTCAGAGTTCTCTGAGAAGTAGCACGTCGTCTTAGTTCGGCGCTACATATAATAATGATATGGCAATATGATGTGTCATTTGGTGGGCGAACATGTGATGGGAGGGGAGGTGTCTATAGCGGTTGAGGAACATTAGAGGAGGGGAGGGGGTAGTGTTTGTTTGCATTTGTCGGGACTGATTTCTGTGTCTCTGTGTTGTTGAATTTAATTATTTGTTTGCCTTTGCGAGTAATGCCATGTCCCTATTTTAATGTGCATAAGAAACGTGGACCATAACAGCAGACATTGAAAGAAGGATACAGGCAATGCAGATGATCAGCTTTTACAAACTTCCTGTATTTGATTTGTTTTTGCAAGATATATCGCTATATAAATTCCATGTATCTCATACAGAAATTGCTTAACTAACGAGGAAGTAAAACACAGAATTGAAAACGCCATTAGGTCGTATGAAGAGGTCCTGACTTCAGTGGAAAAAACGCAAGCTAAAGTGGTACTGACACGTCACACGAACATCTGGACTGGCTAAAACTGTCCTACAGGGAACATACAAGGAGAGAGACGAAGAGGAAGACAGAGAAAAAAAAAACGATGGGAAGACAACATCAGAGAGTGGACTGGCCTTGAGTGGAACGACTTGCTACAGAAAGCTGAAAACATAAGAGGAGTGGAGGAAGCTGGTTGCAAAATCTTCAGTGGTGCCCAAAAGATCTACGGGATAGGGAAAGTGTAGGTAAAGTGATGTGAAGAGTGCATATTCAATCTGCTGCCTGTGTGTATTCACGAAAGAAATTCAGGCGCTAGGATAGGTTCTAGGCTCAAGTTGTTGACCTGTAAGACTGAAAAAATCTTCACCTTTAAATCACAAGACACCAACGTGGAGATTCGAACCCACGACTTCATGCTTCCACGAGATGGAAGTCAAATGGCCTAGACCACTCGGTCACTGATTGATTTTACACACACACACACACACACACACACACACACACACACACACACACACACACACACGTGCTTTTTATATACTGTCCTTCATTTTCACCTTCTCTCTCCCACCCCCTTGAAATATTCATACAGCAGAATGATCCAGTTATGTAGAAGCAGGGTAATGAGGGACAATGGCAGTCACCAGGAATAATGATCTACAGCAGTAATGGCCATGGTCCCCTCATTCCTGTGTGTAGACCGTGTGTTTCTGAAGGTCTTTCAAAGCTGCGTTAGGAGTGGTGGATTTGAGGGGGGGAGGGGGTCTTTGTTTTGTGCTAATGGACTTTTTTTCTAGTATAAGTCCGCGAAAGTAGTTCCATGCATACACAGCTTTGCCTTACCTGTAAGTAACACGAAGTGTGGCCATTAACGCTCTTATTGCTCTCTGCAGTACGAAACCTGGCGTGTAGAGGTGAAACAGTTGGGAAAATATATTCCCAAAAAAAATTATAGGCATTTACCTCTTCCTTCTCCTCCTCGTCGAACCTGCAGTTATTGTTGTCTGTCAAATGAGCACAAAAAAAATCATTGCACTGCAGTTAACAGAAGTACTTACTAGTTTCACAGTTTCTATATTGTAGTTGCAATGCTCATGACTAACCAGAAACACCCCCCCCCCCCCCCCCCCCTTAACCCCCTGTTGAGAAAGACGATATTTGTCTTCCCTATATTTACGTTCCTCTCTGATTTTGTTGCTGCATGAAACAAACTGTTTAGCTGCCTAGAAAGAATTCCTACAATACGTCTTAATGCTCTGCATTCATGATAAAGAGAGAGAGAGACAGAGACTGACAGATAGACAAGTAGATACAGACAGAGACAGAAACTGACAGACAGTCAGAGACAGACAGACAGAAAGAAAGACAGAGACAGACAGACACACAGATACAGACAGACACAGACAGACAGACAGAGACAGGGAGCTTGTTTATCGTGATAGCATCAGTTGTGACAGTGGAAGCCAGTAATTGTGGATCAAAGACAGGCAAAGGAGAAAATCGATGAAAGATCGTCTGCAGGTAAGCCTGTAATTGTTAGAGTTTTTTCAAGGGCGCCATGACAGCACTGCATAAAGAACGGAGAGTCATCTGCATAGACAAGAGCATTGGCACACAACTGACATAAATGGAGGAAATTAATAGGAACACTTCTAAAGTGTGGTGCTCCAGTGACACTCCAAGGAGCTAAGGGAGAAGGAGGAGGTAGAGGAGGAGGAGGAGGAGGAGGAGGAGGAGAAGAAGAAGAAGAAGAAGAAGAAGAAAGAAGAAGAAGAAGAAGAAGGAAGAAGAAGAAGAAGAAGAAGAAGAAGAAGAAGAAGAAGAAGAGGAGGAGGAGGAGGAGGAGGGAGGAGGAGGAGGAGGAGGAGGAGGAGAAGGGGGAGGAGGAGGAGAAGGGGGAGGAGGAGGAGGAGGGGGAGGAGAAGGAGGAGGAGGAGGAGAAGGAGGAGAAGAGGAGAAGAAAAGGAAGAAGAACGAAGAAAAATGTTTGAAAAATGCTTTAGTGTGATACGGAATGTAATCACGGATCCAAAAGAAGACATCAGAATGATTTGGCACCATCTAACTAAAAAGCATCCAAAACTTTACGCATTGACTTATGTCCTGATGAAATTAGACATAAATGTGGCACAACACAACACAAGACAACACAACACAGGATAGTTTAACACAAAATAATTCGTGTAATACAGTCCAAGAACATAAAACAGTACATTGCATTGGAACTCATATGTCTCCTTGCTCGCTGGCAAATATGTGTGCATGACAGACAGACAGGCAGACAGACAGACAGACAGACAGATAGACAGAGAAAAAGAGGGAGAGAGAGGGGGGGGCAAAGGCATTGACTTTGACACTGAAAGTAGTTTAGTGCTAATGACAATAGTAATTCTATTGTCTAGGAGCATATTGCTAACTTCAGTGTTAATGAAATTGTGTAACACTAAGTGGAAGCAAACAGATATTAGAAACAATTGTATGAGAGAGAGAGAGAGACAGAGAGACAGAGAGAGAAAGACAGAGAGAGAGACAGACAGACAGACAGACAGACATTCAGACAGAGAGAGAGAGAGAGCAAGAGAGAGACAGACAGACAGACAGACACATACAGACAGAGACAGGAAAATTGAAACACACAGACAGACAAAAACACACATATAAACAAACAGACTGACAAAAACACAAAGCCACGTACCAAAAAAAAAACCCACAGAGAAATCAAAATCAATCTCCCACAATTATCACAAAACGACAGCCAACACCTGCAGGTCACAATTAATCAAAACTACTGCTGGAGTGCTGACCAGCAGAGACACGGGGAAAAGGCCTCCTCTCTCCGTCAGTGCTGACTTATTCATGCTGATGAGGAGGAGGGCTCTTCAGCGCTGACTGACTGACTGATGCCTGTCTGTTGTACAGTCAGCCCACCATACCACAGCAGCCGTTTGCATTGATTTGACCTGCGCAGGTGTGGCTGTCATTTTGTGATAATTGCAGGAGATTGATTTTGTTTCTGTTTTTGTGTGTGTGGCTCTGTCTTTGTGTCTTTGTCCATCTTTGTTGTTCTCTCTGTCTGTCTGTCTGTCTGTCTGTCTGCCTGTCTGTCTGTCTGTCTGTCTGTCTGTCTGTCTGTCTGTCTGTTGTCTGTCTGTCTGTCTGTCTGTCTGTCTGTCTATCTCTCTCTCTCTCTCTCTCTCTCTCTCTCTCTCTCTCTCTCTCTCTCTCTCTCTCTCTCTCTCTCTCTCTCTCTCTCTCTCTCTCTCTCCCTAGGACGGATAGCCTAGTGGTCATAACATTGCGCTGGCAATTTGAAGACCCGGGTTCGAATCTGGTCGAGGAGATTTTTCTCCTGGAGTTAACATCAGTGCTGACTCCACTCTCCCCACAAGTCCTTCGGATGAGACTTTAAACCGAGGCCCCGTGTGCGAACGCACGCAGAACATCTTGCGCACACGTTAAATCCTGTTCCGCTTTTCGTAAGAGTAGGCCATCGTGTGCCGTTGGGAACAGATGACATTTACAAAACTGCATACACACGGGGACTGGATGTAAAAAAGCACAAGAGTGCTTATCCCATTATCCTCGATATAAAAGAATAAATCAATCAATCAATCAATCAATCAATCTCTCTCTCTCTCTCTCTCTCTCTCTCTCTCTCTCTCTCTCTCTCTCCTCTCTCTCTCTCTCCTCTCACACACACACACACACACACACACACACACACACACACACACACACACACACACACACACACACACACCTCTATGTAAGTGCATGCATATATTTCTACAATTTATCGTACTACATTGTACTGTATTTTGTTGTATTGCTTTGTATCATTTTGTGCCATGTTGATTTGTACTGTATTATATTGCATTGCATTGTATTGTATTGTATGTTACTGTTCTGTTAATGTTGTACTTATGGATTGAATTGTAGTGTATTGTACAGTGTTATATTGTTTTGTGATGTGTTGTATCTTACAGCATTTCATTGCATTGCAGTGTGACGTTCATGGCCTGATGAAGAACTATCAATTTTTATTTTCTATTCATTTTATTTTATTTTATTCTTTTATATCGAGGATAATGAAATAAGCACTCATGTGCTTTTTTTCATTCAGTCCCCGTGTGTAAGCAGGTTTTTTAATGTTGTCATCTGTTCTCACAGCACACAATGGCCTACTCTTACGAAAAGCGGAACAGGATTTAACGTGTGCGCAAGATGTTCTGCGTGCGTTCACACACGGGGCTTCGGTTTATAATCTCTTCCAAAAGGCTTTTGGGGAAAGTGGAGTCAGCACTGATGTTAACTCCAGGGGGGAAATCCCCTCGGACAGGAATCGAACTCGGGTCGTCAAATTGCGAGCGCAGTGTTCTGACCACTAGGCTGTCCCGTCCCCGCAGTGCAGTTTTGTGTAGACTTGAAAAGTTCAATATTTTTGTCATGACAAGCTCCTCCCCATGAAGCATGTAGCGCTCTCGTTGCCTGTGTAGCCATTATACAGCAACATTCTTTGTTTCTATCTCTGCATGTAGGTTGACTTAGTCCTGAGTTTTCAAAGAGAGCTTACGCAAGCACAAGTAATTCCCACCCATTTGTATGCAATATAAAAGTGCACACCTCACAATACCTCTGTTTACTGTCTTGTTTGCAGATACACACAGCAAAGATCACCAGTCATGGGCTGGGAGATAGGGACTAGGCCTGACCGCTGTTGAAGCTTTGAACGTGGGGCTTACTGCATTTCTAAAAGCGTGATGCTTTCAGAACACCAATCATCAGATCACCAAACTCCGGAAGATAAACCTTGAGATCTATACTTCTATGGCAACGGGTATCAAAAGCTGTTCCTGCCGCAATTGTTCAGCCTGTAATAACTCAAGGAGTATCCGTGGACAATCCTTCATTGATTTCTACAAGGCAGTCTTTGACTGAAACTGCTGCTCTCCATTGCTTCAGCTGACGGTATCATCGCAATCCACAATTCATCTTTCCATCACTCCAGCAGCCTGTAGAGACCACAGAGCCACGTGGAATCCTCATCACTGACGCCGTCAGACATCACAGAGGACAAATTATTCGTCTGACTGTGAGAACTGAATTGTCAGCTAAAAGAGGGTTTCTGTAAGGTGTAGTGGTATTAACATTTTGATAATTATTCTAATGCTGCTCTCTCTCTCTCTCTCTCTCTCTCTCTCTCTCTCTCTCTCTCTCTCTCTCTCTCTCTCTCTCTCTCTCTCTACTCTCTCTCTCTCTCTCTCTCTCTCTCTCTCTCTCTCTCTCTCTCTCTCTCTCTCTCTCTCTCTCTCTCTCTCTCTCTCTCTCCTCCTCCTGGGACGGATAGCCTAGTGGTCAGAACATTGCGCTGGCAATTTGACGACCCAGGTTCGAGTCCCGTCGAGATTTTTCTCCTGGAGTTAAAATCAGTGCTGACTCCACTCTCTCCAAAATTCCTTCGGATAAGACTTTAAACCGAGGCCCCGTGTGTGAACGCACGCAGAACATCTTGCGCACACGTTAAAACCCTGATCCGCTTTTCGTAAGAGTAGGCCATCGTGTGCCGTTGGGAACAGATGACATTTACAAAACTGCATACACACGGGGACTGGATGTAAAAAAGCACAAGAGTGCTTATCCCAATATCCTCGATATAAAAGAATAAATCAATCAATCAATCTCTCTCTCTCTCTCTCTCTCTCTCTCTCTCTCTCTCTCTCTCTCTCTCTCTCTCCTTCTCTCTCTCTCTCTCTCTCTCTCTCTCTCTCTCTCTCTCTCAGTCAACAAACACTGGGGAAATCCGCAGATCAGCGAGGCGCACAAACTGCAATAGATCTTCCCCATCAAAACCTGCTCCCAGTTCGGTTCTAAAATGTGCAGTGAGTGGATTGGGATTGTTGCAGATCGATTCATGGATTCTATCCCACGTTCTCTCTCTGTTGTGACAATTTTGCTGCCCACAGACACACGTCCCTTAACGTGTGGTGGACTGTATAGACAGGCTTCAGTAATTAAGAGTCCTCACCATCGCCATGAATAAGTCAGCACTGATGGAGGCTTTTCCCTTTCTCTCTCTCTCTCTCCTCTCTCTCCTCTCTCTCCTCTCTCTCTCTCTCTCTCTCTCTCTCTCTCTCTCTCTCTCTCTCTCTCATCTCTCTCTACTCTCTCTCAATCCACCATTTCTGACGTATCACCTTTATTGTTAATTTCAAGTACAGGCCACTTTCTATTGTCTGTAGAAAAATTATCGATGTCCAGTTGACTATGATGATATTCAATAAAACAAGTTTCAGGGACGCGAGGATAGTTTTCGATAAATCAATTCTGGGCGGGCTGGCCCAGAAACATTCTGATTGAGTTGAAAGCTTCTTCGTGTTTAAATGTTTTATCAGATATGCCTTGTAAAACTTTCCTGCAAGATTTATTAGCATACAATTTGGCTTGTTGTGTTTTACATTCAGCTTTAAGAGCATATTGTGTAACTTTAATTGAAACTGTCCTGGACTGTTTATACAAACATGAATCATATTTTTTCTGTGTTTTTCTAGTTTAATATTTTCACCACATTGTGTGCATGTCCGTGTTGTCCTCTGTAAGTGCCTTAAATGAGATTATTTAGGGGACGTAAGGATGGAGGCAAGAAAGAGAGGGAGGGTGGGACGGTGGGAGAGAGGCAGAGAGAGACAGACCGACAGACAGGCAGAGACAGAGACAGTGAGACTGAGAGAGAGAAAGAAAGAAAGACAGAGACAGACCCAGACATACAGATATAGACAAATGGATAAACAGACAGAGAGACGGAGATGCAGGGGGGGGGGGGGGGAATTAAACGTGTAAAAAAAAAAAAAAAAAAAAAAGGTAATCATACTCGATAACCATGACAAAACACAACACAGACAAAAAGAGCTAGCTTAAAAAAGCAATAAAACAGCAATAACACAATATAATGCAACAAAGAAAGAGGGCTTATAGGGATACAAAAGAGTAATAAACCAATGCAAAGCCATCCATTCCTAATGCATAACGCCTGGCTCAGAACAAACACTTTCTCTGTTGTAATGACAATAATAACATAATGAAATATTTATCGTGCTGAATCTTGTAAGGCAAACAAATCAAAGCGCTTGCATTCAAATCATTCACGCCCATGCCACCGTTTTCAAATTAAAATTAACATACCGTAAATTCACTCACTCACCACACACACACACACACAAACACAAACACACACACACACACACACACACACACACACACACAACACACACACACACACACACACACACACACACACAACACGCACGCACGCACGCACGCACGCACGCACGCGCACAGAGAGAGAGAGAGAGAGAGAGAGAGACATTGATTGATTGATTGATTGATTGATTGATTGATTGATTGATTGATTGATTGATTGATTGATTGATTGATTGATTCTTTTATATCGAGGATAATGGAATAAGCACTATTGTGCTTTTTTTACATTCAGTCCCCGTGTGTATGCAGTTTTCTAAATGTCATCTGTTCCCATCGGCACACGATGGCCTCTTCTTACGAAAAGCGGAACAGGATTTAACGTGTGCTCAAGATGTTCTGCGTGCGTTCGCACACGGGGCCTTGGTTTAAAGTTTCATCCGAAGGACTTTTGGGGAGAGTGGAGTCAGCACTGATGTTAACTCCAGGAGAAAAATCTCCTCGACCGGACTCGAACTCGGGTCGTCAAGTTGCCAGCGCAATGTTCTGACCACTAGGCTATCCGTCCCGAGAGAGAGAGAAAGAGAGAAAGAGAGAGAGAGAGAGAGAGGAGAGAGAGGAGAGAGAAGAGAGAGAGAGAGAGAGAGAGAGAGAGAGAGAGAGAGAGAGAGAGAGAGAGAGAGAGAGAGAGAGAGAGAGAGAGACTATGGCGAGGTGATGGAGATGGAAGAGACTGAATTAATTTTTTTTTTTTTTTATTCTTTTAATTCGAGGATAATGGAATAAGCACTCTAGTGC
>JASPKP010005382.1:7500-15962 GCA_030674155.1 Stramonita haemastoma | reverse complement strand
GTCAGTTTGCCTAAAGATTCAAACAATTACTGTTTTAAATTATGCACTGCTGTCTCAAATTCTGTGGTTTAGAGTCGTTCAGAAGACCAGCTGATCCCGATGGCCATGCGTTTATTCTGATCTAAATTACCAGGATTTTGTTTACCATTAAAAACCAACCTGAGAATAGAATATGTGTCCCCCCAACAGAAACAGGCCTCCAGAAAGCAGAGGAAGAAAAGAGGGTCCACTGACCATACTTACCTTAATGGGGGGAGACTGCTGTCCTCCAATCATTCATTGTGCCCCCAATGGTCCATCAAGACACATCAAAGAAGAGATCCATACAAAGTGTTTTCCGTTGTAGGGAGAAGACTGTCAGAGGACAGATCAGAACCTGAAGGGAACTACTGACAAAGGAACGCAAGTAGTAGGCCCTTATTTATGGAAAAAAACATTTATGCACTAAATTTAAGTGACCTAAAATCAGCTATTAGAAGTCAGTCCTTACCCATCTCTTCTTAAATTTCTTGGTTCTGATCTTCCAAGCACTGAGCAAGCAGCTCAACGTTATTAGGGGATTACACTATCAGACTATGTGCAGACTTTCGGGAAAAATAATGTGTTTGTCTAAATGTAAGATTAAAAAAAATATTATCGCTATTAATTATTCCTCATGACCACGTGAGAGCTGAGAACAAAATCTGAATTTGGTTAAGAAACAGAACAACGATTCATCAATTTTCCATGAGGCGGTAAAACAAGGTTCTGCCTACAAAGGTACGCAGAACCTCTTGCATTTGCACACAGCGTTGGGTTCTAGTCTCATGCTAAGGACTTTTGTTGGAGTGGAGTCAGTACTAATGTCGACTCTCAGGCAAAAACCCCATTGAGTGGGAATCTCAGTGGTGGCTGGAGCCCTGTCCGTCAGATCACAAGCATAACACTAACCACCAAGCTGTTCAGGCCCCCATACAGATGCGATTGCCACTTGATCTTGGTGGGACATTTTTTTCTTTTTTTAAAACTTGGTTTAGAGAATGTAAGAAAATCAGCATTAATGTGACACTATACATACAGTGAGAAAATGAGAAAGAAACAAAACAAAGAAACACCACATAGAGCAAATAGATACTAGAAACGAAAAAAAAAGTGGTGGTGGTGGGGGGTGGGGGTGGGGGTGAGGGGCAGCAAAGGGAAAAAAAGGCAAGGATTCCTGAATGCTAGTGATGGAACTTGCCAAAGGTTTCTACATCATTGAATAATAACAGAACAACATTTACAACACTGAACAAAAACAGAACAATATCCACAACATTGAACAATATCCACAACACTGAACAATAGCGGAACAGCATCCACAACACTGAACAATAGCAGAACAATATCCACAATACTGAACAACAGAAAAACATCCAAAACATTGAACAATAGCAGAACACTATCCACAACAAGCTGGATGAGGAAAAGGAGGGAAGGAAGGGAAGGAAGAGAGGAAGGGGCAGGGAAGGGGAAGGTGACAAGCTGAAGGGAACTGCCACTGTTCCCGCACTATCTTGTTGTCACGTTAGCAGCGTCCTGTTCTGTCATTGCGCTCACCTCGCGGCAGTTTTCTCCTGTTACATATTGCAATGTTTAATATGAGCTCTCTCTCTCTCTCTCTCTCTCTCTCTCTCTCTCTCTCTCTCTCTCTCTCTCTCTCTCTCTCTCTCTCTCTCTCTCTCTCTCTCTCTCTCTCTCTCCCCCCCCCCCTCTCTCTCTCCCTCCCCCCTGTGTGTGTGTTGTGTGTGTGTGTGTGTGTGTGTGTGTGTGTGTGTGTGTGTGTGTGTGTGTGTGTGTGTGTGTGTGCGCGCGCGCGCGCCGTGCAACAACATAGCCAAATTAGGATTACAGAAAGAAGGGTTAAAGTCTGTCCCGAGCCTAAGGCTCATCAGGCCGGTGTTTATCCCGGTTTCTGTGGCGTTAAGCGACTGAGAGTCATTGACTCCCCCCTGGATAGGACGCCAGTCTATCGCAGGGTTAACCCCCAACACAAGGTTGGTACCCCTTTTACATCTGGGTGGGGTGAGAAAATAGCCGTAAAGTGCCTTTTCCAAGGGCACAACGCCATAGACGAAAGCTGGGATCGAACCCGCAACCTTTAGATTACGAGTCCAACGTCCTAACCACTAGACTACAAGGGCGGCTACAGAAAGAAGGGGGCGGGCAATAATTTGTGGTGAGTCAGTAGATGCCAAGGAAACGAGGGGAGAGAAGTGTGGAATGACAGGGTCAGGATGGTCAGTCAGTGAAGTCCCCTTGCTCCAGGCAGCGTCTTTTGTCTGGTGGTGAGAAGTAGGGTTGTGAGGGCCTGGAGTGTGGCGGAATCTGCTGCAAAAGTGCCTTCTATTCTGCCGCTAATTGAGGCAGAGGGCGGTATACACACATCCTAGTCTTTGACCTCTCTCTGCAGGTATTTCTGGCATAAGCAGCAACGAGGGGTGAAGGGTGGGATAGGGTGGGGGTGGGGGGGGGGGGGGCGACGAGACATAGACGACAGTAATGAGGGTGTTATGAGGTTAACAACACCAGGTAAGTACTCGGTGATAATGTCCTGTTATTTGCCCTCGTTGAGTGACACCGCTGTCTTTTGGTGAATCGCAAGGACGGGGCTGCAACGGTTGGATCTGTCCTTGTTGGTCTGACAGCATCGCTCCTTGTCAAACGGGGCGTGAACTGGAGTTTCGCAGGTGCGTGACGCGCTTTCACACCGCTGCACTAAGTATCAAAGTTGGCAGGGACTGAGGTAATACTTTGGTCCGATAGTCTGCCAGGAGCTGTGCGACCCACGATGCCTTCGGCACCGTTAGTCTTCAGGGGGGCCTGTGGCTGCTTTCACTCTGTATTCTTGGCCTTCATGTCACGAAGGGCTAAGCAGAAAGCAGCGATGAGAATCGCCATGCTGTCACCGCGTCGCCGACTAGACGGTGTAACCCTTGGGTTACTCCTTACCCTGTTATTTTGGGGCGGGACACTTCTTCGGTGCGGAGATGTGGAGAGGAACCCTGGGCCTGTGCCTCCACGACCTGAAGCCCTGAAGCAGAGCGTGCTGACCAGCGGAGGACGGAGGAGCAGCATGGCCAAGACACGCAGCGCTTCGGACAGTGGCCGTCGGTCTGCCTCTCCCCCACCTCCTGCCCCAGACCCTTCTTCCATGGGGGAACTCAAGGACATGCTGAGGAACATGGACAGCACCATGAACGCCAGGTTTGGTGTTGTGGAGCAAGGCCTGCGGGACCTCAGCGAGAAGTTTGAAGTCCTCAGGGAGGAGGTGATGGGTCTGCGGGAGGAGGTGAGTGTGCTGCGTGACAAAAATGAGGAGCTGACAAAAACAAACGCAGATCTGATGAACAGGATTGATGTCCTGGAAAAAAAGACTGATGACTTAGAAGGAAGATCCAAAAGAAACAATCTGATTTTCTATGGAATTAAGCGTGAGTCAAATGAGAGAAAAGAAGATTGTGAAGGGATTATCCAAGACCTACTGACTGACAAACTGGACTTGACTAAAAACGTTGACTTCGACAGAGTACATCGACTTGGTGACAAAGAAGACGCCCCTATAATTGCCCGATGTACATTTTATAAAGATAAGGCAATGATTCTCAGGGAGAAAAAAAGGTTGAAGGGAAGCAAGGTTTTCATCGGTGAGGATTTCTCCTCCCGTGTGCGGGAAACTAGGCAGAAGCTGTCACCCCATCTGAAGAAAGCCAGAAGTGATGGTCGGAAAGCCTTTATGGTTTTTGACCATCTCATCATTGACAACAGAAAGTACTTTCTGAATGATCAGGGTCAACTGACAGAGCCTAGATAGGAAAACGGCCAGCCCTCTGCTTTGTGCAATTTTTGTCCAGGGGTCCCAGAAAATGATAAAAAGGGTAGCAAAAAATTTCCAACACCGCCTAAACAACATGAAAACACTGCAC
Organism: Stramonita haemastoma; assembly: GCA_030674155.1. Classification (NCBI taxonomy): domain Eukaryota; kingdom Metazoa; phylum Mollusca; class Gastropoda; order Neogastropoda; family Muricidae; genus Stramonita; species Stramonita haemastoma. Next base: position 12,018 of record JASPKP010005382.1, on the reverse strand, counting down.
GTGCACGTGCGCAAAGGCCTCTTGCCCAGCGCTACAGGCATGAGTTGGCAGTTGGTGTTGAACAGGTAAAAAACAAATCCACACAGCGTGTTGACAGAGTTAAAAATAAGATTGTGTCACGTGTGAATGAAAGCGTGTTGTCAGCTGTTGATGGATCAGATGAAAACGAAAGTGGGTTGTCAGTTGCTGATGGAAAGAGTGGGAATGAAAGTGTGTTTTCTGTTGTTGACGAAATGAGTGGAAATAAAAGTGTGTTTTCGATTGTTGATGGACCGAATGGGAATGAAAGTGTGTTATCAGATGTAGATGGAAGGTGTGGGGGTGAGGATGCAATGTCAGTTGGTGAAAGTGTTCAGATGGATGCTGATGATTCACCAACCTTTGTAAATAAGGGGTCGTTTTGTTTCTTGTCATGGAATGTGAATGGTTTGTTTTCCAAAATTAATGATCATGATTTTGTCTCTTTTGTTTGCACTTTTGATTTTGTGTGTCTAGTTGAGTCTTTCATGGATACAGTTGATTGCAATATTTTTCCTGGTTATGATGTTTACTGTAAACCTGCAATAAAATTTTCCAACCAAGGTAGACGTTCTGGTGGCATAGTGTGCTTGATAAAAAATTGTTTTGCTTCATATGTGAAGATGGTTGATTTAGATTTTGCTAATATATGTGTGTTTCATATTGACAAACAGCTGTTTGGGACACTGAAAGATGTGTTTTATGTCTGTACATATATTCCGCCAGAGGGGTCCCCTTTCTATGCATACTTTGATCTTGACAATGGAATCCATGTCCTTGAAGAATGTTTAACCGATATTTTGTTACAAAATGATGTGTATGTGATTCTTTGTGGTGACTTGAATAGCAGAACATCAAACATTTTTTTAAATTCTTTTGATGATTTTGGTTTAGACATTCAATATAGAAGTCAGTCTCTTAATGCTAGTCGTTTTTCGGAGGATAAGTGTTTGAATGCATATGGTAAAATGCTTTTGAATATGTGTGCTGCCTTAGATTTGAATATTCTGAATGGTGTATGTAATGGCGACCTTGAAGGTCGCTACACATACATTTCTGATTTTGGAAGTAGTGTAAATGATTATTTTATATTGTCAAGTGACCTTTTTTCCCTTGTGTATGATACATGTGAAATGTGCATTGTTGATCGGATTGACTCTGATCATATGCCATTAACATGCAGTTTAATTTTCACAAAAGAAAATATACATTGTACAGATACAACAGCCAACAATCAGACATTCGAAAAATTAGTGTGGAATAATGATAATGCTGGACTCTTTAGCGAGATTCTAAATGCAGAGCAGTCTCAAACAAGGATTAGTATGGCTATTGATCTTATTGACGTTGATATAAACAGTGCACTTGATGTATTTAATAAATGTATGCAAGAATGTGCAGAGTGTATGAAAAAGAATGTTCCTGTTAATAGAAGTACGAGTAAACGATCATATGATTGGTTTGATCAGGAATGTAGAAGTAATAGAAGAAATGTGAGAAGAATGTTACGTAAATACCGCCAAACTAAAAATATTAAAGATCGTCATGAATATAGAAAAAATAGACGTGAGTATAAGAATTTATTGGATAGAAAACGAAAAGAGTATAATCAGGCACTATTATCTAACCTTGTCAATGCAATTCAAGATCAAAAGGAGTTTTGGAATAGTGTTAGGAAATGTTCCTTTAAAAGAAAACAACCTAAAAATGAAATCAGTCTTGATGTTTGGTTTCGCCATTTTCAAACCCTTTTAGAAAGGGAGACAACTGGTGAAGACATACACTTGGGTAGTGAAAGTGATGAGGATGATGACCATATCAATCGCCCAATTTCTAAAGAAGAAGTCCTTTATGCATTGAGAAAGTTGAAATCTGGTAAGGCCCCTGGGCCTGATGGCATTATTAGTGAAATATACAAAAATTCAAATGATCAGGTTGTACAGTTTTTTGTAGCATTTTTCAATGCTTTATTTGATAGGGGCATCTATCCTCAGAGCTGGACTGAATCCATTGTTTTACCTCTGTTTAAAAAGGGTGATCTGAATAATCCGAATAATTATCGGGGTATATCTCTGAGTAACATAAGTAGCAAAATATTTAGTACTATAATAAATAATAGACTACAGGAATGGGTAGAATACAATAACATCACTGGTGACCATCAGGCTGGTTTTAAGAAAGGGTATTCCACTACTGACCACATGTTTTCACTTCTTGCCTTTGTACAAAAGCAATTCTCTTTGAATCGTAAACTCTATGTAGCCTTTATTGATTTTGAAAAAGCGTTTGATACTGTAAATAGACATTTGTTGTGGCCTATCCTGTTGAAAAATGGAGTTAAAGGTAAATTATACAAATGTGTGCAAAGCATGTATGACACTGTGAAATGTAGAGTAAGAAGTGGTGCACAACTGACAGACTGTATCAATTGTACAACTGGTGTAAAACAAGGTGATGTATGTAGTCCTGTGCTGTTTTCTCTTTTTATTAATGAACTTGCTGTGAATGTTATTGCTAATGGAAGACATGGTGCCACAGTGTCTAATGATTGTTTAGAGTTGTTTATTCTTTTGTTGGCAGATGATGTTGTTTTGTTATCTGAAACTGTTATCGGGTTACAGACCCAACTGAATAACTTGCAGCATGCTGCCACTTCTCTTCAACTTAAAGTAAATATGTGTAAAAGTAATATAATTGTGTTCAGGAAAGGGGGATTTTTGAGTGCAAGAGAAAGATGGGTATATGGTAATACTGTAATGCCAGTTGTCAATGCTTATAAGTATTTAGGAATACATTTTAGCACACGTTTAAGTTTTGTTTCTGCTTGTAAAGATCTCGTAAGTAAAGCAAAGCATGCATTGATTTGTATCATGAAAAGGCTGAATTCTTTACAAAATACATCTTTAAAGTTATTCCTGAAATTATTTGATGCTCAGGTACAACCTATTGCACTGTATGGTTCTGAGCTATGGGGGTTAAGTAATGCAGCTAGTCATTGTGAGTCCTTACACTTGTATGCTTTAAAGAGATTTTTGTGTGTTGATAGGCGTACTCCTAATGATTTTGTTTACGGTGAAACAAATAGATACCCAATTTACATAAATTCTGTTGTACAAACCATACGTTATTGGCTTAGACTTTTGCAAATGGACGAAACAAGAATTCCTTTTAAGGCTTATAAAATGTTGTATGAATTAGATATTAGAGGGAAAAATAACTGGGTTACTGATGTACGTGTCTGTCTAAATAAACATGGCTTTGGTGATGTGTGGCTGAATCAAGGTGTTGGTAGTATAAACATGTTCATTAAAACTTTCCGCCAACGTCTGATTGATAGCAGATGGCAAGACTGGGATGACCACATTCAAAATAGTGAACGATTCAGCCTGTATAGAACATTTTCCTGTTCGCATGAATTGAAATTGTACTTGACAATTGATATGGATTTGCACTTGAAATATATTTTGACCAGATTCAGGTTAGGTGTGTCTGATTTAGCCGCGCACTATTTCAGATACAGAGAGTTCAATGATAATGATTTGATTTGTCCATTGTGTAGAACAGATAAAGAAGATGAATTACACTTCGTGCTATGTTGTCCAGCCTATCAAGACATTAGAGAAAGATATATACTGCCAAAATATTATCAAGAGCCTTGTCTTTTCAAGCTAAGTTTATTAATGGCATCTATTAGACATAAAGAGTTACGGAATTTGTCTCTTTTTTTATTTAAAGCGTTTAGATTAAGAGAAATTGCTATGTCATAGTCATGCTGTTTTTTTACTTAGTATAAAGGCAAAATTGATGTGTTTATTTCTTCTTTTTTTATGTACAGTTTTCATGATATATGTTTTGTTCACTATCCCCTTCATGAGGGGCCATGGCCTAATGAATAAACTTTCCGAATCCGAATCCGAATCCTTGTCAAACAAAAAGAAAAGTGCAATAATAATGATACAAAAAAAAAAAACTGAACCAAAGTAGCAGCTAGGCACATAGGCCTAACTTAGAGCAAGGGGTTTGTGACTGGCGCCCTTTTGTAGTGCCCGATCTTCTCCTGTGCTTGAAACCTTACAGGAGGTCTCCCGGCTGGTTTCAGACCACACATTCCGACTTCAAAGTGGCTCGTTTTATTGTACAGGTTGCATGATGGGTATGTTTGTTTGCGTTTCCGTATTCCACCAAACATTCACATGAATGACATAATCTGTAAAATGCATAGGTGATCTTTGGCATGTATATAGTTATACACGAAGGGAAGCGATCTTTGGCAGGTATGCACTTAAAGTTGACCGGGGAGATGTAAAAATCCCCTCTCTTTATTCACCAGATCCTGCTGCCGAGATTTGAACTCAAACGTTATGGTCGCACGGGACTGGGACGCTGTATAGCGTCCGTGGTCACCCTGATTATAGTGCCTAACCATAGGGCTCCTATTAAAAATAGCGCAGTGCTAGCTTGGAAAAGAAAAAAAAAGGATTCTGGTTAACCACTGTCATG
>JASPKP010005381.1:12500-15963 GCA_030674155.1 Stramonita haemastoma | reverse complement strand
AAGGATGGCTTTAAGGAATTCGGCACTGGTTTTATCTCTTATCTACCCGTTTATGTATGTGGCCTCTCCACAATGCGGTGACCGTTCGGGGTTGACCCTTAAGGTTGATCAGGGCGCTGGTACAAGGAAAGACAGTAAAGTTTTTTAAACCCAGTTGTCTCTCCAAAGTCGGTATGCGGCTACCTAAAGGGTGGAGGAGGTGGGATGGAGGGGGGGAAAACGGTAGCAAAAGCAAAAATCTTACCATTGGTGAATCTCGGAGCTCTAGCAAAGAAACAAAAGTAACCAAACCCAAACAAGCAAAAACAACCAACCAACCAAACAAAGTAAAACCCTGTTTTAATTTGTTTATACAATGTATATAGTGGCACAGTTTCAATGCAGGACACAGGATACACATCTCCAGCGGTACGTCCACCAAAAGGCCTACTAGACTATTCATTCATTCATTCTTTTATATCAAGAATGATGGAATAAGCACTCATGCGCTTCTTCTTACATCCAGTCCCCGTGTGTATGCCATTTCGTAAATTTTGTCGTTTGTCCAGGACAGGCTTTAATATGTGCACAAAATGTTCTGCCTGCGTTCGTTCACAGGGCTTCGGTTTATTGTCTCATCCGAAGGACTTTGCAACAGATTGGTGAAGGTGGAGGTCAATCTGAGATTTAGAAAAGAAACTGATGAGGTGATTTGATTTGGTTTGATTTGTTTTATTCTTTTATATCGAGGATAATGGAATAAGCACTCTTGTGCTTTTTTTTTTTTTACATCCAGTCCCCGTGTGTATGCAGTTATGTAAATGTCATCTGTTCCCACCGGCACACAATGGCCTACTCTGACGAAATGCGGAACAGGATTTAGCGTGTACGCACGATGTTCTGCGAAGGACTGGCTATGGCCTGTAAGGTCTCTCAAGAAGAAGAAGAAGATGGGACGACTAGAGGAACAGCAGCACTTACGCGTAGGCCCCGTTGCTGATGAGTTTGATGTTCTGGAAGTCGTCCTCTGTGGGGGGCTGGCTCTTCATCAGACTCTGGGTGTCCGCCTTCTTCTGCTGCAAGCAGTGCACACAGGGCCTCTTTGAGATGAGAGGGGGGAGAAAGAGGGGGAGGCGGAGAGAGAGGGGGGGGAGAGAGAGAGGGAGAGAGGGGGGAGAGAGGAGGGAGAGAGGGGGGAGAGAGGAGGGAGAGAGGGGGGAGAGAGGAGGGAGAGGGGAGGAGAGGGGGGAGAGGGGAGGGGGAGGGGGGGATAGTGAGAGGGAGAGAGTGGGAACGGAAGGGAAGAGAGAGAGGGAGAGGGAGAGAGAGAGAGAGAGAGAGAGGAGAGAGAGGAGAGGGAGAGGGAGAGGGAGAGGGAGAGAGAGAGAGAGAGAGAGAGAGGAGGAGAGAGAGAGAGAGAGACAGACAGACAGATAGACAGACAGATAGAATGATAGACAAAAGACAGAGAGACTGAGACAGACACTCAGAAAGCCAGCCAGCCAGCCAGCCAGCCAGCCAGCCAGCCAGCCAGCCAGCCAGCCACACACACACACAACACACACACACACACACACACACACACACACACACACACACACACACACACACACACACGCACACACACACACACGAATACTAAGCCTCACTACGCACGCCATAGTCTGCCAGGCTAACCTTTGCTCTGCTCTGCTCCAACTTTTGTATGTTTGTTTAGTTCTTTTGTTTTGTTTCGCAGAGACACTTTATAAGGGCAAATGCTGAAATATTCAGTGGTTCGACTGATTCAGCAAAAGGTAGAAACAAAGCTGGATGCAGGCTGATTTATCTCTTTCTTCTCTTTTTCCTACTCATTGTTCCCCAAAGGACAAAGACCATCACTGACAGATAGACAGAAAGATTGGATGTCTGTACTGTCTGTTTGGCTGTGCCCACTCGCCCATCCGAAAAGTGCTCTACGGTGAATTTCCCCGTGACTGTCTGATGTGATAGACAGACGAGTTTTATTTGAGTAAAGAACCAAAAGAAAACCCCACAGAAAACCCTTCTTCTACTTGATTTATAGTCTTAAATGGCGGAAACAACACACATACACGCGCGCACACACGCGCACGCACACAACGCGCAAACACGCACGCACACACGTACGCATATGCGCACGCACACACACACGCGCGCGCACATACACACACACGCCCGCGCGCGCCGTACACACATACGTACACACACCACCACCACAAACAAGCCAAAAAATCAAACAAAAATATTTATGGAAAAAAATTAATCACATATCACTTTACCACTAAGCTATTCGCAACATCATCTCTCTAACCTCCCTCCCCATTACCTATCTTCTCGTCTGCCTTTACCGTCATCTTTCTTTTCCACTCCCCGCCCCCCCCCCCCCCCCCCCCATGGTACATTTGTCAAAGTTAAAACACGCACACACACACACATATATATTAATTATATTATATATATATACACACATATATGCATTTTCATGCTTTATACAGCATACATTCATTCAAAGATAAATATAAATAAAAACATACGGGCAAGAGACAGAAATGGGCTTTTATGTGTCGCTTTGAACTCCGAAAAGAAAGGATCGTGTCGTGTTTGCAAAAGGTTACCTGCAAGCATTAACGCAAAGGATTTAGATTTATAGTCTAATTCCCCCCCCCCCCCCCCCCCCCCCCCCCCCCCCCCCCCGAAAAAAAAGACCATCTGAATGTCAGATTTTCATGCTACAACATTATTGAAATTTATCCGCCCACAAAACTGAGAAGGGGTGGGGAGGGGGTTTAAATGCACCGCTCCTTACCTCTACTTCCTCCTCATCTCCTTTGTCTCTCTCCACCGGCACTGCCTCCACGTCCAGAATGTCTGTAGGCGTCACTGTGTCCATATCTGCAATATACAACTATGTCCTTAACGTCACTGTGTCCATATCTGCAATATACAACTATGTCCTTAACGTCACTGTGTCCATATCTGCAATATACAACAATGTCCATATAACATGTTGTTGGAAGACCCCCTCTACCGTTGGCCGCCGCTCTATTTCTGGTCCAGTGATCTTGAATGATCTTCCTCTCTCCCTTTGTCAAACGATTACTTATAACATTTTAAAATTCAGCCTCAAGACATTTATTTCAAAGCTAAGATTTTCCCTCCTGTTTCATCTTATAGCTGCCCCTGGTCTCAACAGCCGGAATATCTACCACCCCGCAAAAGTGTATAACCTTTATGTGCGTGCGTGCGTGCGCGCGTGTGTGTACATTTGAATTTGTTAAAACTCTCAATTGTTACTGGTTGCAAGTGTAAGAATAGGTTGAATGCAAGCACTTTGATTTGTTTTTTGCACAATATAGTGCTATATGAATTACATTTATTATTATTATCATCACTATCATCATCATCATAATTATATTATGATAATAATAATGATACTACTTTCTACTACTACTACTACTACTAC
>JASPKP010005381.1:0-7500 GCA_030674155.1 Stramonita haemastoma | reverse complement strand
AGGAAAGAAGGAAGGAAGGAAGGAAGGAAGGAAGGAGGAAGGAATGAAAGGAAGAAAGAAAGAAAGAAGGGGGAAAAACGAAGGAAAGAAGAATGGAAATAAGGAAAGGGAGAAAGAAAGAAAGAATGAATGAATCTAAGAAAGAAAGGGAGGGTAAAAAAAGAACAACAAAAAAGAAGGAAAGAGGAAAAGAAAGAAAGAATGAAAGAAAGGAAGGAAGAAGGATAGAGAAAGGAACAAAGAAAGAATGGGAAAAAAAACAACTACAGGGTTCTCTCAACTTCTGAATATATGACAATACTGGAAATAAAACTTTGACTCTCTCTCTCTCTCTCTCTCTCTCTCTCTCTCTCTCTCTCTCTCTCTCTCTCTCTCTCTCTCTTCTCTCTCTCTCTCTCTCTCTCTCTCTCTCTCTCTCTCTCTCTCTCTCTCACAATGCGAGTTATTTGCAGATGATACAACTATCCATACCAATCATTCTCAATTGAATGAAGTTACATCTGCTCTGCAAGAAAGTATTCACTGCCTGCTTCGATGGTCAGAGTTAAATCACATGAGTCTTCATCCCCAAAAAACTAAGTACTTAATTATAACAACTCGACAAAAGCGACAAAATCTTCCAAACAATCCTACGGCTATCTATATTAATAACAACAAAATTGATGAAGTAGACCATCATAAAATTCTTGGAATTACAATTGACAATAACCTTTCTTGGATGTACCACATCTCTGCATTATGCAAAAAAGTATCAAAATGTGTACACCAGTTATCTAAAATAAAGCATTTCTTAGACCTAAACGCTAGGAAAATGTTTTTCAATGCATATATTATATCCCATATGAGTTATGCTTCAACGATTTGGGATTCGGCTAGCGCAAATGTTCTCAAGCCATTGTTCAGTGTGCATAGACGAGCTCTAAAACTTGTTCTTTTAAAATCTTCATCATTAACCATTTCTGACTATAAAACACTTGACATTCTTCCATTGAGATCCAAGCTTAAGCATAATAAGGCAGTGTTTATGTATAAAATCATGTCCGGTTTAGCTCCCCCCTTGCTTCAAAACAGATTCACAATCAATGTCAATCGTCATGCCAATAAGATAATGGTGCCACTTCCAAGAATTGACCTATTTAAATCCACTCTCACATATTCTGGTGGTACACTATGGAATGAGATATCAACCCTCAACCTTCACAAAGCTTGCAGCGTTTCTGTTTTTAAAAAAGTCTATCACGTACATCTTATGGACAACATATCACGATTTTGATGAAATTGATTCAATTTGCAACACCATTAATAACTAGTATCATGTAATTTCAATCATGTGTAAGTATTATGTCAACTCTTAACCACCCCCCCCAGTACTTTTGTCCCCTCTTTATTCTTGCCTCCCTCTCTTTCCCTCCCCCCACCCTCCCCTCTCTACACCCCTCTCGCTCCAGGGTTGTCTTTTGTCTCTCTGTCTTTCTGCCCATCTCTCTGCCTTTTCTACTGTCTCCCTGTCTGTTCTATTTTTTCCGTCTGTCTGTCTGTCTGTCTGTCTGTCTGTCTGTCTGTCTGTCTCTCTCACTCTCTCTCTCTCTCTCTCTCTTATGCTTCTTTTTTCCCCTTCCCCAATCTTTCTCTCTTCCCCCCACCATTATGTTTGTCTCTTATGTAAAGCGTTTCTATTTCACTGAACTGTCTAGGTGCACATTATATTTCAGATTTATGATGAAACCTTTGTATAATCTTGGGTATGTTATGATTTTGCTCACTTGACATAATTAAGTACTAACTTGTATAATTGTAGTTCTTATTGTTTCCCTGATCCTTTTTTTTTCTCTCTCTCTCTCTCTCCTCTTCCCCCTCCTCTTACTCCCTCTCCCTCTTTCCCTCCATTCTATTTTTCTCTCTTCTTTGTCCATTTCTTCTTACCCTCTTCAGGAGCTGAAAAAGATAATAACAGCCCGCACCGTATTCCTCTCACTCCCTCCCTCTCTCTCTTTTCAAATGTTATAGCTTTATGCTCAAATCATACGATTGGTTGATTTATTCACCAAATTTTGATTTTCATAGCTTTATACCTGAATTATGCATTTGGATTGATTGGTGGATTGATTCACTTTTTTTTTCTTTTTTTTCTTCTTTTTTTTAAAGAGGGCTGGATGAAAACAAGCCACCATTGCGCTTAATCTTTTCCCTCAATAAAAATGTTCATTCATTCAAAATGTTCATTCATTCATTCATTCATTCATTCATTCACTCTCTCTCTCTCTCTCTCTCTCTCTCTCTCTCTCTCTTCTCTCTCTCTCTCTCTCTCTCTCTCTCTCTCTCCGTTGCCCCTCTTTCTCCCAAACTCCGAGTGTTGTGGCCTAAGGCCAATGCAGATATTGAACCTTCTCTGTCTGTGGAATAATGAAGTATTTCAACTGAATTGAATCCGTTCGTAGTTCTCTGTCTCTCTGTCTCTCCCTCCCTCCCCCAACATACCCCACTTCATCCCATTCCCTCACCCTACCCCAATCCCACCCCTCTCCCATTCCACCTCTACCCTCTTTCACCCCACCTCTACCCTACCCACCCCCTCCTATCCTACCCCTTCCCTCCCCCACCCCAGCCTATCCACCGCTCCCCCACCCTTCTCCCATTCCACCCTTACCCTCCCCCACACTACCCCACCCCACCCCTTGCCCACCTCTCCCCACACCTACCCCACCTCTCCCCACACCTACGTACCTCTCCCCATACCTACCCCAACCCCACTCCTACCACATCCAACCCTCACTCACTCACTCACTCAGTCCCATGTCCCAAAGGACGTAGGGGGGACATGAGAGAAGACGCAACAGAGATCTTTTTCCATGCTTCACGATCCTGTGTGGCTAGTAGGAGGTGTTGCAGGGGTTGGGCAGTCCAGTCTTTGATGTTGTCAACCCATGATTTCTTTTGGCGGCCTCTTCTTCTCTTGCCCTCGACTGTTCCTTGCAGGATGGTTTTTGCTAGGGTGTTGTGTCTTGTGGTGTGACCAAACCACATCAGCTTTCTCCTCTTTATGGTGGAGAGCAAAGGCTCTTGGGGGCCCACACGCTTTTTGATTTCTTCTTTCACATAGTTATTGGTCTTGTGTTCTTTGTATGATATTTTGAGGAGTCTTCTGTGGCACTTGTTCTCGAATGCTTGGATTCTCCTCTCTAACTCTGCTGTCAGAGTCCATGATTCACAGCCATATAGGAGGATAGATATCACGAGGGATTTGTAAAGGTGGTATTTGGTGCAGAAGCTGATGTTGTTGCTTCTGATGATCTTCTCGAGTCTGACTAGAGCAGATGTTGCTGTTGCAATGCGAGCTTTCACTTCATTGTTTGATGTGCCATCTTTTGTTAGAATGGAGCCTAAGTATTTGAATTGGCTCACCTCTTCTAGTGTTTCTCCATTCATCTTTATTTCCGTGATGTCATTACTCGCGCTGTTGACCATGATCTTTGATTTCTCTGTACTGACCTCCATGCCGTATGCGCTCGCTCGATCTGTTAAATTGTCTGTGAGGATTTGCAGTTTTTGTTTGCTGCTGCCCATGAGGTCAATGTCATCTGCAAATCTGAGGTTGCAAAGGGGTCTTCCACCAATGGAGATGGAAGTGTGGTGGTTTTGCAGTGTCTCTGTCATGATGTTTTCGAGGAAGAGGTTGAAGAGTACAGGTGAGAGAAGGCAGCCCTGGCGAACCCCAACCGTGGTCTTGAAGAACTCGCCCACGTGATTATTCATAAAAACTGCACTTTCTGCGTTCTCGTACAGAGCTTTGATGACTTCAATTAGACAGCTGTCAATGTTGAAGTGCCTGAGTACTTGCCAGAGGCCGTCATGCCATACCCTGTCAAAGGCCTTTTTGAAGTCTATGAAATTGTGGTACAAGTCTTTTTGGTGTTGGAGATGCTTCTCTATCAGAATTCTCAGATTGAAAATTTGTTCCATTGTGCTGCGTTTTGGTCTAAAGCCCGCTTGTTCTTCTGCCAGGAGTTTTTCCGCTTGGTTTTTCAGTCTGTTGAGGACTACCTGCAGCATGATCTTGCTAGGATGACTTATGAGACTGATGGTTCTGTAGTTCTGGCATTGTTTGAGGTTTCCTTTCTTTGGCAGGGGTATTACAAGAGACTGTGTCCATTCTTTTGGCCATCCACCCCTATTCCAACCCTGCCCAACCCATCCCCAACATCAACCCCAACCCTTACCCCACCTTCACCCACACACACACACACACACACACACACACACACACACACACACCACACAGAGGCACGCACACACACACACGTTAACACACACACACACACACACACACACACACACCACAGTGGCACGCACACACACACACACACGTTAACACACAACACACACACCACACACACACACACACACACACACACCACACACACACACACACAGGCACGCACACACACACACGTTAACACACACACACACACACACCCCTTCCCCCCACATCCCCCCTGCCCACACTGACATCAATGAGGAGTTTTTCCAGGTTGTCGAGGAGCTGGTAGAGGTAGGCCCTGGCCAGCAGGTGTTGCTGAGATGTTACCCTTCCCCAACCCCCTCCACACACAGACAGACAGACAGACAAACAGACATACATACATACAGACAGACAGACAGACACACACATTTATTCCTGTTGATCGTCTGGTATCACTTAAAGTGGAAAGACGTAAAACTAAAGACTACTACTACTACTGCTATTACTACTACTACTACTACTACTTACTACTACTACTACTACTGCTACTACTACTACTACTACTACTACTACTACTACTACTACACACACCCCCCTACCCCCCACCCCCCAATCCCCCGACTCCCCCACAAACCCACACCCCCCCTCCCTACAAACAGCACTGACATCAATGAGTTTTTCCAGGTTGTCGAGGAGCTGGTAGAGGTAGGCCCTGGCCAGCAGGTGTTGCTGGGACGTTACCCTTCCCCACCCCCCTCCACCACACACACACACACCATCCCCCTACCCCCTTCACCCCCCCCCCCATCACACCCCCTCTCCCCCAAAAGCACTGACATCAATGAGGAGTTTTTCCAGGTTGTCCAGAAGCTGGTAGAGGTAGGCCCTGGCCAGCAGGTGTTGCTGGGACTTGGTCAGGCAGTCGTTGGCCAGCTGTAACACCTGGTGGTGCAGGAAGCTCAGCACCGCGTTGCTCTCCAGATCCTCTCCCAGGGTCTGGTGGGCCGACAGGAACTGACGTAGCCGCTCCTCCATTTGGGCTGTGGCCTGATGGGAGGAGTGTGGGTTATAAATAGATAGGGGGCCGAGGAGATTATGCATTTGTTTAATAGCAATTTATTTTTTACATATATTTTGTTTGGTTGGTTTTTTTTTGATGGGTAGATTTAATTATTTCAAAATTCGTAGTTTTGTGTACCCTACTTTTGCGTGAAATATAAAACACACATACAAAATTATTACGTAATCTTTCGTGCTTTGTTAGTTATATCAAAATACCTGCTTCTCGTGGTTAGCTATTACATACATTAATTTCTTCTTTTAAAGAAAAAAAATGCTCAGAGAGTATTTTAGCTTTTCTGCTATGAAAAATGTTTTGATCCTTTAGTCTGAAGTGTGACACATTAAAAAAAATGTATTAGACATCAGCAATTTGTTTTTTTTCTTCATTTGTTTGTTTGTTTGTTTGTTTTGGGGGGGAGTCGTTCCTCAGCAAGAGTTCCGAGGTTTCCCAATGATGAGATTTTGCGTATGCAACCGTTTTTTACCCACCATGAAGGTAGCCGCTCCCCAACTTTGGGGGCGTATGCTGGGTTTGTTCATGTTTCCGTAACGCTGACATAAATTGTGGGATCTTTCAACGTGCGTATTTCATCTTCTGCATGCTTACATACACGAAGGGAATTAAGGGTCTGGCAGGTTGCACTCAAAGCTGACCTGAAAACTCCCCACCATTAATTCCCCAGACACCGCCAATATTCGAACCCACGACTTCATGGACCCATAGAAGTCGAACAGTCAACCACGCGGTTAAAGTGTCCACCAAAATAACATTTAAAAGAAAGTTTAAAAAAAACACCTCCATACTGAAAATATTGCTTTTATTTCAATAGCAAATTGCTTTGCTTTCAATAGCAAATTCCTTTGCTTTCAATAGCAAACGACACTTAAACATTACATACAAAAAACGAAAAGCCAGAAGAGCAGACAGGTTTGAGCACTGACCTTAGGGAAGCGTTCTTTGTAGACGTTGTTCATGAGGACGATCTCACTCTCTATGGCCGGAGACTTGGCTGGACTCCTGGCACATACACACACACAGCTAAAGGTAAAAGCCTTCCCATAACCAGTGCGATCTTGACGAGATGACAGCCCTGATATGGCCCGTGTGGTCGGCAGAGCTATAAACAACATGATTAGATTGGAACTAATGTGGTCGTTGGGGAACGAGGTGTCCGAGACCTCCACTTCTGCAGGGGCCAGCATATTGAGGGTGGTGCCCATCTCCTCTCCCTTGCTGGTTTACCTTCCCTGACCCTAAAGAGGGCAGGTAACCATTTACAGCTGGGTGAACAGGGGGACTGTACTGAAGCCAGGGTGCGCAAATGGTCACCTATCCACTTGGTAACTACGCTCGATGCTGCTTAACCTTAGCTTGGGAAAAGTGAGTGCTCTGATCACTGAGCTAACCAGTCCACATACATACATATATACACATACACCGTAAATAACATCCCGCATGTCATACACTTCCTCAGCAAAAAACAATCTGGGATCATCAACAGATCCTTAGTCCGATACAATCAGCTTTAACAAACAAACAAAAAATAAACCCAACAACAACAAAGAACCTACAAAAACTAAAAGTGTGAAGTAACGTAATATTTACTATTAACAACAGCTACTAAAACTGATAATGTCAAGTTAAGTAGTATTTAGTTTATCAACATCCACCATTAGATTTTCAAAGTTAATAAACCAAGTTATGATACTCCAGCCCAAGACGTTAGTTTGGTGCATCTAACCCATGAAGTATTCTTCTTCTTCGTCGTCGTCGAACTCTCCAACAACTATACAATCATTGTTGTCTGTCATATAAACCAAAAATGCGTTGCCCTGCCGCTAAGTGCCTGACAAGTCAGGCCCAGCGCTTCCAACTTCGACGTGGGAGAGAATAACTACAAAGTATTAAAAAAAACGGAGTTGTGTGATCTGATCATGGGATTGTGCATGAATCATGTTGCTATTCTATTATTCTATGTTGTGTATGCTCTACCACCAGTCAAACTGCTAGCAAAAGCAGACAAATTCAATAAAAATGTCGAACAATATTGCTTTGAAAACTAATTATCACAAAACGCAATAACTTGATAATGCCGCTGTAATGGAAAACCGACAAACAAGCAATGAAGAAAATTTCTGAGGTAGTCTAATAAAAGATTATTTCTTGGGGAAGAAAACAAACAAAAAAAAACCCGTTT
>JASPKP010005380.1:10000-15964 GCA_030674155.1 Stramonita haemastoma | reverse complement strand
TCTATCTTTCTTTCTTTCTTTCTATCTATCTATCTATCTATCTATCTATCTATCTATCTATCTATCTATCTATCTATCTATCTATCTATCTATCTATCTATCTATCTATCTATCTATCTCTCTCTCTCTTCTCCCCTCTCTCTCTCTCCCTCTCTGTCTGTCTGTCTGTCTGTCTGTCTGTCTGTCTGTCTGTCTGTCTGTCTGTCTATCTATCTATCTATCTATCTATCCCTTAGTCCGGCGACTGTGGGGGCACCCATGAAGACTTGGCAACCAGTTCCCTCCTGTGGCTATCTTAATGGTGGCTAAAAGAAAACCAAACATAAACGGATCAGATACGGAAAACTTCATCATTGGTGAACCTCGGAGTTCTAGCTGGGGAATGGGAAAACAATACCAAAAAATGACATGCGTGTAGGAAGTTTTGATTTGTCTTCCGCTCCTACAAAGATTTGACTATACTGTTGAGTCATTATAAAACAAAAAGAAGTGACCAAAGTCACATATTCGGTGTGTGTATAACTCTCGTGCCCAGATGACACCAAACAGTTTTGTATTAAACTAAGAATTACCAGGGGGGGAGGGGAGGTAGTCAATTTGCGTACACACAGACACAGACACAGACACACACACACACACACACACACACACACACACACACACACACACACACACACACACACACACACACACACACACACCACTCAGTGGCTTTTCTTTTACTCTTTTCTCATCCACAAAAACAGGTCTCGACAGCCCCTATGTCCAATATCTCTCTATATACTTTTTTGTATAAAAAGTTATACATATGTGCTGTTTTTCAGGGTTTGTCTACGCTTTTGTGTTTCGGTATTTTCTCTACTATTGACTTTTCTTGCCGCACCTGCTGCTGATATCGGTGTGATAAGTACTAAAGATAGATAGATTGATAGATAGATAGATAGATAGATAGATAGATAGATAGATAGATAGATACATACATACATACATACATACATACATACATACATACATACATACATACATACATACATACATACATACATACATACATACATACATACATACATACATACATACATACATACATACATACATACATACATACATACATACATACATACATACATACATAATAGATACATAGATAGATACATAGATACATAGACAGATAGATAGATAGATAGATAGATAGATAGATAGATAGATAGATAGATAGATAGATAGATAGATAGATAGATAGATAGATAGATAGATAGATAGATAGATAGATAGAGAGAGAGAGAGAGAGATACAGAGAGAGATACAGAGAGAGATACAGAGAGAGATACAGAGAGAGAGATAGAGAGATAGAGAGAGAGAGATAGATAGATAGAGAGATAGATAGATAGATAGATAGATAGATAGATAGATAGATAGATAGATAGATAGATAGATAGATAGATAGATAGATAGATAGATAGATAGATAGATAGATAGATGGATGGATGGATGGATGGATGGATGGATGGATGGATGGATGGATGGATGGATGGATGGATAATCTCTCTTTATCTCTCTACTTCCCTCCTTCCTCTCCTCTTCCTCTCTCTCTCTCTCTCCTCTCCCTTCTTCTCTCTCCTCTCCTCCTCCTCCTCCTGCCTCTCTCTTCTCTCTCTCTCTCTCTCTCTCTTCTCTCCTCTCTCTCTCTCTCTCTCTCTCTCTCTCTCTCCTTCCTCTCTCTCTCCCCTCCTCCTCTCCTCTCCTTCTCTCTCTCTCTCTCTCCCCCCTCACTAACCATTCCCCTCCCTGTACTGCCTGTCTGCCTGTAGAGTTTTTTTCATCCTTGGCTGTTCCTCCTCCCAAAATATCGGCCCCTGCCTGCCTCGGCGCTCTGTCTCCTAAAGAAGGGGGATTACCCAGTGCTTACCGCCCCTGTTGGGAGGGAAGTGCAGAGACAGGGGAGCTTAGTGTGACTTTAGACTGTCACAGATTGCCAGGGTGGGGGGGGGTAGTTGGGGAGGGGCAACGGGGGGAAGGGGGTGGGGGTTCTAGGTAGGAATGGGACAGGATGGTGGGGGGTTTTTGGGTTGTTGATTTCTAGGCATCAGCTCCGACGTTCATCAATGGCATTTTTTGTTTTGTTTCGTTTATGACCTCTTATGTTGAGAGACCCTTTTATGAAATACAAAAAATGATTGCAAGAGAGACATATAAAGTCTGTATCCAGCTAATGGGCCTGTCTTAACTGGATAACAATGATAACCCAAACATTGGCAGACACTTTAGGTGCTGGCAGAGGCGGTAGAGGTTGAAGCTAAGTGGTCCTTTTTCTAAGACTGCGTTCAACATCTTAATGGAATAGAGTGCTAATTTGATTGATATTTGTCTTCTCATACAATATGTTATAACAATTTTGGTTAATGTCATAAAAATGCGTGCGCTTTTGTGCGAATGTTTTCAATGGTGTGTGTGTGCGCGCGCGCGCGTATGTATATGTGTGTGTGTGAGAGAGAGAGCTGTGTGTGAGTGTGTGGATGTGTGGGCACACTGGTACACACACGAATGTTTGCGATTTTATATATATGTAACCAAAACATCAAGATGTTTCAAACACAGATCCAAATGATAAAAAAACATGTTCTTAATGAATCACAGGGATGACGACGTTGTGGCCTCTTTGCATCTGTGAGAAGTGTGAAAAGGGCTAAGGCAAACTAAAGCACTGACTATTTTATTGTATTTTGTTTACATGACCGTAACCAGCACTCTCTCTCTCTCTCTGCGAATGCACGCAGAACATCTTGCGCACACGTTAAAACCCCGTTCCACCTTTCGGAAGAGTAGGCCATCGTGTGCCGGTAGGAGCGGATGACAAAATTATAACAAACCAGCATGCACACAGGTGTCGTGTTTAAACACCATCCCTGGGGAAAAATCGGGGAGTTGGAGTCCCAGAGCGGCTCGGGGCTGTAGGTATATGGCAGCGTTCTGGTGGCTCCTGCGACGGTGCTGGAACCATTCGTATCGGTCAATGCCCTTCCAATGGATCATTCCAGTGCCGTAGAGAAGGGGGGTCTGCTGCATGGGTGACAGCTTGCCCTCCATACATACTTGCCCAGGCTTTGCGCTCTAAAGTGTACAGCAGCAACAAGACAACAACAGTTGATCATCGTTGTTCGTCGTTGATCATTGCGCCTGGTGGCAGTAATGATCTGTGGCTCTGTAGGTCAAATGCAAGCGCTTTGATTTGTTCTTACAAGAGATAGCGCTATACAAATTCCATGTAATAATAATAATAACCATCAGTTCTTTAATCAGTTACCTGCACTCTGAAATCGATCAGGAGGATGTAACGAACATGATGTAGACTGCATTATATAAGCTGCAACGCACACAGATCTGCTTTGAGACTACAAGACAGGGTTGTACTCTACCCTCCCTATCCTAATATATCCCGGCGTCAACCAGGCCCGAGAGATACAGACACCTGCAGTATTGGCCGGGTGATTTGAGTAACACTCTCACAACTGCATCTGTAAAGTGGATGAAGCTCGACTGTGTGGTCCCAGTCTTCCCAATGAGTCCACAGCACACTCACTCTGGGTAGGAGCCGTTTGGAGTGAAAAAAAAACAAAAACAAAAACCCTATGACTCTTATGGGGTTCGAACCTGCAATCTCTCAGTCCTTAACGCAAGACGCTAGCCACTGCACCAAGGCGGCTGATAACTCGGACAGTCTCAACAACTCGGCTAGAGTGCTGATGCCGACAAGAACTACCCATTACGTACAACTGAACCAGTGGAAAGGGAAGAGAACAGGGGGAGGGAGGAGAGTGCTGAGTTGGACGTCAGTCTACGTCCAGTAGTCTCAGAAGCTAAAGCTGAAAAGGGATGAAGGGAACAGGAATAGTCCACAGTGTCCATGTCTTAAATCACACTGTCTTGGAATCTCCGTGCTGAATTGACAGACTCCGCCACTTTGTAGAGAGAAGAAGAAAGTGCAAAATTTCAGAAAAAAAAGGTAGAAAGGGATGGGCGGGGGGGGGAGATATTGAGGGGAGAGGGAAGAGGGGGTTGTACGTGTGTTTTGTGTGTATGTATGAGGGAGAAGTGGGGGAGTGGAGAGAGAGAGAGAGAGAGAGAGAGAGAGAGAGAGAGAGAGAGAGAGAGAGAGAGAGAGAGAGAGAGAGAAGGCAAGGCAAGGCAAGGCAAGGCAAGGCAAGGCAAGGCAAGGCAAGACAAGGCAAGGCAAGGCAAGGCAAGGCAAATTCTTTTATTAGCGGATAATGAATAAGTACTCATGTGCTTTTTTACATCCAGTCCCCGCCCTTATCAGGGATAAAATCAAGATGAGAGAGACAGAGCTATCTCACCCCTTTAGATGAAAGAAAATGATAGTTCAAAATAACACACGGTTGGGAGTGAATACAGGTGCTTCCAACTCTCATCATACTACTCAGAATGTCAGTCTGTCAGTGAGTCTTCTCCTTCATCCAACGCTCACACAGCAACTGTTGGTGTCTGTCCTATAAGTACAAATGTGTTGTGCTGCCATTAAGCACCTTACAAATCAGGCCCAGCGCATCCGACTTCGGTGTAGGAGAGAATTCTTATTTTGTAACTCTTTCTGCAAAAGAGACAAAAGAATGGACCAAGAAGGCAGAAAATAAACAAAAAGGGGATGACAGGAAGAAAGGAATTAAGGCAGAAACAAAGAGAGGGGTAGAAAAGAGGGAATTCCTTGCAGAGAATTTCCAGAAGGTGAAGATGCTATTTAAACTGACGGGGTCTCTGGCACTCCCATGGGGAAGTCAGTGAGTAAGTGAGTGAGTGAATGAAAAATTAAAGGAATAAGTTAAATGTTTTGTATTTGACAGACAGACTATGTGACATGTTTTATGCAGTTTGCCATTGAAAATCAGCCATTTGCCACATATTTCGATCCTTTTTATTCACTTCCAACCTATAAACAATACACCTCAAAACCAGATAAAAACATCAAAAAATTTCGCAACAAGATGAAAACAGCACAAAACTTTGCAACAAGATGAAAACATTAGGAAACTTTGCAAGAATATTAAAACATCAGAGAACTTTGCAACAAGATGAAAAATAAGTCGCAACCAGGTAAAAACATTAAACAACTGTGCAAGTATATGAAAACATCAGAACACTTTGAAAAAAAAAAACTTCAGAAAACTTTGAAATTCTAAAAACATCAGAACACTTTGCAATTATGAAAACTTCAGAAAACTTTGCAACAGATGAAAACGTCAGAAAACTTTGCAACGGATGAAAACTATTTGAAAGGAAGGAAAACATCTGTTACAAAGTGAGTTTACAGAAGCATCGCAGACACGATCTGTCAGACAAACTTTCTACACAGCTTTTTGTGCTTTGACAGTATTAACAGACACGTTGCCATCAATACACACACGCGCGCACGCACGTACACACACGCACGCACACACAGTACACACGTACACACACACACGCACACGCACACATACACACACACATACACACATACACATACACACACACGCACACACACACGCACACACACACACACACACACACACACACACACACACACACACACACACACACACACACACACACACACACACACACACACACACACACACACACACACACAGGGAGTCAGACAGAGACAGACAAAGACAGAAACATAAAGTGACAAAAGGAATATGTCAGACTAACACGTTCATCTTCCCGACACTTTTCTCTGTAGACGAAGCATCACCCACTCAGACAGAATTATACAGAAAGAAGCGGCAAAAACCAGCCTCTGCTAAGTGACTGCTTGAGCACGGAGACTGTCTATTAAGGAATCAGGCAAGGCCTAGGTTCACCTTCCTCACCAGCCGCATTGGCCCAGTGGTCAGCGTCTTGGATCATGGACCGGAAGGTCGTGGGTTTGAATCCCATGAGTCAGGGACTTTTGTCCAACCTATGCTG
>JASPKP010005380.1:0-5000 GCA_030674155.1 Stramonita haemastoma | reverse complement strand
TCTTTGAAAAGGGTATGATCATTATTATCAAATGCCAGAAATTTAAGATAAATCTATGGCATCGAGCTATGGTACAGTGATGTAATGTGGAAAATGATTTTTTTGTGTGTTATTCGTATTCTAATAAAATAAAAAAAATTCACAGTACCTGTTTTGGCCTGATGCTTCTAACAAGATGTTGGTTAAATCACTGGATATATATATATATATCCCTCTTCTCACGATCATTTCTGTATGTATACTAAACTAACGTTAAGTCTGGTAATTACCAAAAAGCATAATTATCGAGTTATATCTCTGGATGTTGTTTGCTACCCAGATGGGTGTAATAGCACCATTAACAAATCGCTACTTTGAGGGTAGAAATAGTCCTCGATGGAGACGGAGACGAGACATACAGGTGGAAAGAAGAATGGAGGAAGGAAGGAAGGAAGGCAGAAGTGGGCGGACGGTAGGCCAGCTAGCCAGCCAGGACCATTCATTTGGCCAAAGTCCATTTCTTCCAGTCTGGCGGCCAGATGAAGCTGTGATTATTCAGAGTCACGCCACTGCACTTTACACAGCGACAGACAGACAGACAGACAGACAGACAGACTGCGCTGTGTTGACCCTCTGTGCAGGCAGGTCATCCAGACACTGGACACACAGGATTGGGGAGAGGGGGGGTGAGGGGTGTATCACTGATGAGGGGTTGTAAAGAGGTACTTGCCAACTTGAAACAGAAAAGAACACATATTTATGATGATATGCACACAGAAGCACGAACAAAATAATACGCACAATACACGTACACACACACACATACACACACACACACACACACACACACACACACACACACACACACACACACACACACACACACACACACACACACACACACACACACAACACACACACACACACACACACACACACACACACACACACACACACACAGAGAAACAAACACACACACACACACACACACACACACACACACACACACACACACACACACACACACACACACACACACACACACACACACACAACGCCAGTAATTTGGAAACAGTCAATTGTCATTCCAATTCATAAACAGGGAAAGCCCAAAACAGACAAAACTAGCTACAGACCAATTGCGTTGACCTCACACACTGGCAAGCTAATGGAGAGAATTATTCTGAAAAGGCTGATGTATTTCTGTGATAAAAATAAAATAATCCCGGTCAATCAAACGGGTTTTCAAAAAGATAGGTCTGCTATTGATAACTTGGTTAAACTGTCAACGCATATAAAAATTCAGTTTGCAAGAAGAAAGAACGTTCTTGCAACTTTTTTTTTATATAAAAAAGGCGTATGATCAAGTTTGGCATGCTAAGTTGCTGTGTAAACTAAAGAATCTAGGTTTTTCTGGGCATTTCTATCATTATATTAAAAGTTTTTTGACTAATAGAAGTATACAAGTTAGAGTAGCAAAATCATATTCAGGTTTTAGATCTCTTCATATGGGACTACCCCAAGGATCTGTTATATCACCTCTACTGTTTAATGTTTTGCTGCATGATCTCCCTATGACATTGTCAAACGAAGTCGTCATAGTGCAATATGCAGATGACATATGTATGTGGATGAATGTTTCTATGAAAAGAAACACACCAAAAAGAGTATTAAACTACATTAAAAAGGTATATCAGAACCAGCTAAACAATGTCGATAAGTATATGTTTGAAAATGGATTTACTTTATCCACAGAAAAAACTTACACTGTGCTTTTTAACAATAGCAGTAATCCAGAAGAGCTACCAGCATTTAAAATTGGGGCCGACATGATTGAGTATAAAAATACCATAAAGTTCTTAGGTGTTTTTCTTACTTCTAAGCTAACTTGGAATGCACATATTGAACACAATTTAACTAAAGCAAAAAAATGTTTGAACTTACTGAAGATGGTCAGCAAACAGTTCTGGGGCCAAGATACATTAAATTTGAAAAGTTTAGCTACATCTCTTATTCGTTCAAAATTATCGTATGGCCAAGAGGTCTTTTTCAGTGCTCCTAGGTATTTACTTAAAAAGTTACAAAGTATAGACTGCAAAGCATACAGGCTTGCTCTTGGTGTGCCTTATCACGCCTCAGCCATGGGAACGTATAACGAAGTCGGCATATTACCTTTAGATGATTACCGTCAACTAGCATGTGCTAAATATGTGCTCAGAAACAGAACAACTGAAAACTTTATTTCAGAAGAAATAGAAGTAAAATCAGAATTTAGTTTTCCTAAAAGAGACAAAATCTATATCCTCTTTAATGCCTATAAGTACATACGTGTCTGATCTTGTTCAAAACTCTGAAGTCAATCAACACAGCATGGACACAAGAGAGGCAATATTACCTTGCCCATCTTGGGAGATGAATAAAGCACACTTCGATATTGAGGTGTCTAATGAAAAAAAGAATGACAATCTGAACATAATGGTTTCTGATGTCCGATCCCACATCCATCATAAATATTTTGACAATTTACAAATTTATACAGACGGATCACGTCTAGATAATCAAGAAACGGGATCTGCTTTTGTTATACCAGCGTTAAAAATTGAAAAATCATATCATGTTGGTAAACATCACTCGATATTTACAGCAGAACTTGTAGCAATATTAATGGGTCTTACTTATATTCTTGATTTGCCATTATGTATATTTCAAATTCTTTTTTGTGTGGATTCTAAGTCGGTATTGTATGCTTTAAAATCTCCATGTTACAAGAAAACTTCAAAAATTATATTGGAGATTAAGCATGTCATACATCTCTTGACCTTAAAGGGGATAAATGTAAATTTTTGTTGGGTGCCTTCACACTCTGGATTCTTTCCAAATGAGTGGGCAGATAGAGCTGCTAAGAGAGGTGCAAAACATGAATTGGATTCAATAGAATTGCATGTGCCTTTATCCTTGCAAGAGGGGTACAGCTTACTGGAACAGAAATCATGGAGAAAGGTCATTGAAACAAATCAGCGAAATGGGAGATTGTTAACTAGGACCGCGATCAATACCGATAATTTAACAGTTGTGAACCATTCAAAGACTTGTGTAAATGTTTTCATGTCAAGAAGAATTAATACATTATTTTATAGAATGAAACTAAATGCATTGACAACCAAATTCAGCAAAAATGGTAAATGTTTGTGTGGTGAGAATATCACTAATACTCATATACTGTTTGACTGCAAGAGTGTAAAGTCTTTCATGCCCCATTTTTCTGAAAACTCCCTTACCAGTATTTTCAATAATTTAAAATTGGCATTTGAAATTGTGAAAGGTCTCTGTTACAGTCCCTTAGGACATTTGTTATAGTTGCATTAATGTTAGTGAGTTGTTGTTTTTTTCATGTTTTTATTATTCCTGTTCCATTATCAAGTTTCTTTGTGAGGTGGTTTTTTTTTGTTTTTTGGTTTTTTGTTTTTTGTTTTTTTTCCCCGTCTAATATCACTAAAAGTGAACAGACGTAAAATTGAAGACAACAACAACAACAACACACACACACACACACACACACACACACACACACACACACACACACACACACACACACACACACACGCGCGCGCGCGCGCGCGCGCGCGCGCGCGCGTGTGAACGTATAATGATGCTTAGTGAAAGAGAACAAAAGTTGGACAGAGAGAGACAGAAGAGAAAGAGAGACAGTGACAGGTATAGAGGGACAGAGAGATAGAGAGACAGAGAGAGACAGAGAGGTAGATGGAGATAGACATATAGACAGATATACAGACAAATAGAGACAGCCAGATAGACAGACAGAGAGACACAGAAAGAGACAGAGAGGGACAGACAGACAGAGACAGAGAGAGTCAAAGAGAGAGACAAAGACGCAGACAGAGACAGAAACAGAGAGAGAAACGGATAGATGCAAACCACAAACGAAAGCCAAAGAGACACAAGGGGGACAGCATGTTAAGAAAGAGACAGTCAGGAGAAATACAAATAGAGCCACAGAGAGTGGAGGTAAAGAACAGGGAACATCAGAAAAAGATACGATGGGAAAGAAGGAAACATTGAGCCAGACAAACTACCAGCCACGTACAGAAAGTACAGATACCAGGACTGAAATAAAACAAAAAACAGAGCCCCATGAACGAGACAGAGAGAGAAACAGAAAGAAAGAAAGACTCTCGAGCCCAGTGAGAATCGTGTGGATACAGGAGGTCTGTCAGTACAAATAGCATTCCCAACTTCCAGAGATTCTGTGCTAAAGCTTCACCTCTTTTCAATCTCCATCTTCTGTTTCTGCCTTGGCCTTCTTTTTCTTCTCGTGATTTTCCTTTTTTGTTAATTCCTGCCTAATAATTGATCAGAGAAAACAAGAAAGGAGACAGAAAGAGCAAGATTTAGTGGCAAGAAAAAGCATAAAAGTGATGGGGGCGGGGAGAGGGAGCAGTTGCGCATCCATATAGAATTAGTAAAAGAAAAAGAAAAATTACAGAGAACACAGAATAGGGACAACATCTGAGAGATCGTGGATGGGGGCTTTGGGGAATGGAGAAGGAAAGAAAGTGTCAGACATCTTTAGAAAGAAAAGAAAAACAGATTGAAAAACCATCTTTAATTCAGTCTGGCATACATGGAAGATTACTCTCCATGCAATGATGAATCAATTATACTACCTGGAATTGAGTGGTGGTGGTCCTATTTTTAGATCAGATGTGGTTTCGTGGTTTAAGGTCAGGGTCAGTTAATCAATGGTTAGTTGGTCCAAATGAAATCAAAGAAAAAGTTTCTTGGGTTTGATGGTGGGCTTCCGGCAATGACCTCTCTTCTTCTTTGCAATTCTTCTTCTTCGCAATTTTTTCTTCTTCTTCTTCGCAATTCTTCTTCTTCGCAATTCTTCTTCTTCTTTGCAATTCTTCTTCTCAATTCTTCTTCTTCTTCTTTGCAAGTCCTATCTTCGTCTTCTTCGCAATTCTTCTTCTTCTTCTTCTTCGCAATTCTTCCTCTTCTTC
>JASPKP010005379.1:5000-12500 GCA_030674155.1 Stramonita haemastoma | reverse complement strand
AGAGAAGAGAGAGAGAGAGAGAGAGAGAGAAAGAGCAGACAACATTCCAGCAGAGCTCCTCAAGCATGGAGGAGAAGAATTAGTCACAGCAGTAACTTCACTCTGTCAGAAGATCTGGGAGACAAAACAATGGCCCAGAGAGTGGACCCAATCACTCATCATCCCTCTTCCTAAAAAAGGAAACCTCCGCCAATGTCAGAACTACAGAACAATCAGCCTCATCAGCCACCCTAGCAAAATCATGCTACGAGTCATCTTAAACCAGCTCAAGAAAGAGGCTGAAGAACACCTAGCTGAAGAGCAAGCAGGATTTAGGGCAGGCAGAAGCACTGTGGAGCAAATATTCAACTGCCGTATTCTGATAGAGAAACACCTACATCACCAGAGAGACTTGTTCCACAACTTCATAGACTTCAAGAAGGCCTTTGATAGAGTGTGGCACGAAGGTCTATGGCGGGTCCTGAGAAACTTTGGCATAGAAGAGGATCTAGTCTAAACCATCCAGGCGCTGTATGCCACATCCAAAAGTGCAGTCCTCCTCAACAGCCAGATAGGCGACTACTTCAAGACCACAGTTGGCGTCCGACAAGGTTGCCTGCTATCCCCCATCTTGTTCAACCTCTTCCTGGAAAACATCATGAGAGATACCCTCCACGACTTCCAATCTACCATCTCTTTAGGAGGAAGAACGTTAAACAACCTACGCTTTGCCGACGATATCGATCTGATGGGCGGCAGCAACACCGAGCTACAGGATCTCACAAACAGACTAACAGACAGAGCTAGAGCATACGGCATGGAAGTGAGCACTGAAAAGAGCAAAGTCCTGGTCAACAGCACAAATAACATCCATGCTCAAATCTTCATGAATGGAGAACAATTGGAAGAAGTGGACACCTTCAAATACCTTGGTGCCACTCTCACCAAAGATGGCCGCTCTTCAAGACCAGACTGGCCATGGCAACATTGGCAATGGCAAAACTCAGCAAGATCTTGAAGAGCAAAGACATCAGTTTCCACACCAAGATGAAAATCTTCAAGTCCCTAGTTATATCTATACTCTATGGCTGTGAAAGTTGGACTCTGACAGCTGAAACACCAAAAGAATACAAGCATTCGAAACAAAATGCTTCAGACGCCTCCTTGGGATCTCGTGGAGGGATCACAAGACCAACGACTTTGTGCGGGGCCAAGTTACACAGCTGGCAGGCCCCCAGGAACCCTTCCTGTCAATATTAAAGAGGAGGAAGCTGTCTTGGTTTGGGCACGTTACCCGGGACACAACACGCTGCCCAAGACAGTTCTTCAAGGAACTTTGGAAGGGGACAGACGCAGAGGAAGGCAACCCAAGAACTGGATGGACAACATCAAGGAGTGGACCGGGATGGACAGCGCAACGCTGATCCGCAGGGCAGAGGACCGGCCTGGATGGAGGAGAACAACGTTATCGACATCCTCATGTCTCCTCTACGACCATTCGGTCAGGAGAATGAGGTGAGGTGGTGATATATACGACCGTTTCCACGTGCACGCACACACATACACACACGCGCTCACGCACGTATACACACACATACACACAAACACGCAGGCACGCACACACACAGAGTTTCGGGTAAAGCTTTAAACCAGTGCGAACGGGCGTAGAACATCTGGTGCACATGTTAAATCTGTTCCACTTTTCGGAAGGGTAGACCATTGTGTGCGCGTGTCAGTGGGCACATATGACAAAATATAGAAAACTGCATACACGCTGGGACTGGATGTAAAAAAGCACATGAGTGATTGTTCAATTAACCTCGAAATAAAGAATAGATACTACACACATACGCGTGCAACACACACACACACACACACACACACACACACACACACACACACACACCACACACACACACACACACACACACACACACACACACACACACACTCACACACACACAAACACATACATATACGTCTGTCTGTCTGACTGTCTGTCTGTCTGTCTGTCTGTCTGTCTGTCTGTCTGACTGTCTGTCTGTCTCTCTCTCTCTCTCTGTCTCTCTCTTTCTGTCTGTTTGTCTGTCTGTCTCCTTTCTCCCTCTGTCTCTCTCTCTATCTGTCTGTCTGTCTGTCTGTCTGTCTGTCTGTCTGTCTGTCTGTCTCTCTCTCTCTCTCTCTCTCTCTCTCTCTCTCTCTCTCTCTCTCTCTCTCTCTCTCTGTCTCTCTCTGTCTCTCTGTCTCTGTCTCTGTCTCTGTCTCTCTGTCTCTGTCTCTGTCTCTGTCTCTCTCTCTCTCTCTCTCTCTCTCTCTCTCTCTCTCTCTCTCTCTCTCTCTCTCTCTCTCTCTCTCTCTCTCTCTCTCTCTGTCTGTCTGTCTTTGTGTTTGTCTCTTACGCACATACACACTCTCACCCCTTCACACACGCGCGCACACACACACACACACGCGCGCACACGCGCACACGCACACACTCACTCACACTCTTCTCCTTCCACACACACACACACACACACACACACACACACACACACACACACACACACACACACACCACACACACACACACACACACAATCACACACACAAACACACTCAACTCTCTCTCTCTCTCTCTCTCTCTCTCTCTCTCTCTCTCTCTTCTCTCTCTCTCTCTCTCTCTCTCTCTCTCTCTCTCTCTCTCTCTCCTCTCTCTCTCTCTCTCTCTCTCTTCTCTCCCTCCCTCCGTCTCTTCTTCCCTTCTCCTTCCCCACCTCCTCCACTCGCAACCCCTTAACAACTCATCACATCAAACCAAAAAAGACAAAAACTACTCAACTCAGAAGCACGTGCAGATACATTGAAGCTAGTGGCCCCTCTTTTCTTTACTCAGTGCTGCTGGTGCTGCTTCCAACGATGGCCTCAAGATCGGAGTCTCGCTTCATCCAGTGTCGTGTGTGTGTGTGTGTTGTAGTTAATCCAGTGTGTGGATTCAACACTGGATAAAAAAAATTTTCTAAATCACCAGAAGATTGTTCTAGCTTTGTGTGGATAGAATTATTCTCGATTGACAAGTCTTTTTTCTCCTTCTTCGATTTACTTCAGGTGAGAGTTTTTGGGTTGGTTTTATTTTTGTTCTGTAAAAGATTTATATGATTTAAGATAGATAAGATTGATGGATGGATGGATGGATGGATGGATGGATGGATGGATGGATGGATGGATGGATAGATAGATAGATAGATAGATAGATAGATAGATAGATAGATAGATAGATAGATAGATAGATAGATAGATAGATAGATAGATAGATAGAGATAGATAGACAGAGAGACAGAGAGACAGAGAGACAGAGAGACAGATAGACAGATAGATAGATAGATAGATAGATAGATAGATAGATAGATAGATAGATAGATAGAAAACTTTGAAAACTTTGAAAACTTTTTTATTCAAAGAGGGTAATAGAATAAGCAAAAATTGCTTTTTTACATCCAGCCCTCGGAAAAGATCCCACCACCGCCCCCCCCCCCCCCCCCCCCCCCCCCCCCCCCCCCCCCCCCCCGAAAACAAAAGTCAAATAAGCAAGCAACCCCCCCACAATAAACATGAAAAGGTGTACACAATGTACACAATATGAAATAGATAATGAAAATCATTTCAAACGAACAAGCAAATACTAAATACGAAGGGTACAGAAAAAAAAAAAAAAGAAAAAAAAAATCAATTTAATATTTCACGAGAGAGAGAGAGAGGAGAGAGAGAGAGAGAGAGAGAGAGAGGAGAGAGAGAGAGAGAGAGGAGGAGAGAGAGAGAGAGTGAGTGAGAGAGAGAGAGAGAGAGAGGAGAGAGAGAGAGAGAGAGAGAGGAGGGGGATGTAATACATACACACACACACTCACTTACACACACACACACACACACACACACTACACACATACACACACACACACACACACACACACACACACACACACACACACACACACACACATACACACACACACACACACACACACACACACACACACACACACACACATAAATCGACATGCTATTTACCCACATCTCTGACTACCTCTTTCCAGTCTTTAAAGCATGACTTATATACAAACAAGAATCTATGAGCACATGGCATTACGATTTTAGCTAGAGTTGATGTATAATAGATTCTGAAGAAGGTGATTACAAAATTTGATTTAAAAACAAAGAAAACCCAACATCCAGCAACAACAACAACAACAAAAACCCAACAACATCAGCAGTCAGAGTACATTATCACTATAACATAACATACAATAATCATAATACAGAAGCAGAATACATATGTACGAGACCTGAGGTCATGAATAGTTTGTCGATGCTGTTTGTTGTCCCAATTTTAACATGTCTAATAATGATAATGACTATAGTTTAGGAGCATGTTTGAGTATTTTTTGAAACAGGAAAGATTTATAGTTACGCTTAAAAGATACAATACTACTTTTCTCTTTAATATTTTTTGGTAAAGAATTCCAAATAATTCCTCCAGAGTAGCGAAGACTTGTTTTATAGAGGTCGAGCCTTGGTTTAGGAATTATTATATTATTGGTGTATCTTGACTGATTAATTGGGAATCTAGTAGTCAGGGTAGATGGAGCAAGACCGTTCATTATACGATACATTATGATTGCTTTATTATATTCCAGATGGTAAGTTAGGGGAAGAATGTCCAATCTAGTATAGTCTTGGGGTGACAAGGTGGAAGGCTTTAAGAGTATCACTTTAATAGCTCGTTTATGGATTCTTAAAAGTGGTTTTAAGCTATTAGCACTACATCTATCATACAATGTTGAGGCGTAATCAATAAATGATTGAATATAAGTAAAATAAAACTGTTTACGAGAATCTAGGTCAAGAAAGTGTTTGATTTTAGAGAGCTGAAATATCTTTTGAGAGATTCGTTTATATAGAAAATCAATATGTGGCGACCAGGAAAGATCATTATCAATAGTAACCCCTAGGAGTCTATGCGTGTCTACTTCTTTGATAACATTATTATCAATATGAATTGGTGGCAAAACAAAGGTTATATTTTGCCGTTTTTGTCGAGATGTAATTATCATATATTTTGTTTTTTGATGATTTAGGGCCATATGATTAAGTTTTGTCCATTCCAATAATTGATTGGCATTTTCTTGCATATAGTGAGATAGTTGTTTCAAGTCGGAATGAGAAGAATAGATAGAGGTGTCATCAGCAAAAAGTTCAGTTACGCCTTTTGTAACAGATAAAGGAAGATCATTGATATATAGTGAAAAAAGAAAAGGCCCTAATACTGATCCTTGGGGAACACCAAATTTTTGTGAAAGAAATTCAGAATGTTCATCATTTAGCCAAACAGTGTGGTTTCGATTAGAAAGAAATGATTTTACAAGTGACAAAGCATCATCAGAAAATTTATATAGTTTCAATTTACGGACTAAAAGGTTGTGATCTATGACGTCAAAGGCTTTTGCAAAGTCAACGAGTAGCAGACCAGTAAATTTGTTATTGTTGATATTTTTTAACCATTCATCAACGAGGCTAATCAGGGCTGTATGGCAAGAATGATATTTTCTAAAGCCAGACTGATTTGGATGAAGTAAGTTATGCTTTGAAATGTGAGACATAAGGCACTGATAAATATGTTTTTCTAACGGCTTTGAAAGGACTGGTAATATTGAAATAGGTCTGTAATTTGAAGGAACGGTTTTATCACCTGACTTGTACAGAGGGATTATTTTGGCTTGTTTAAGAATATTGGGGAAGCAGCATTTATCAATACATAGGTTATACAGGTAAGTTAGGGAATCACATATTACAGGAGCACTAAGTTTAAGGATTTTTCCATCTAAGCCATCTAGACCACGAGCAGATGTCTGCTTGAGATGTATAAGAGAAAAGTACACTTCGTATACTGTCAAGAATGGGATTACCACATTTGAAGTGATCTTTTTTGAAATACAGAATTCATTCAATAAGGCAAGGTCATTGAAACAAGAGCTATCATTTTTAACTGTTGAGGAGGAAATGTGGAAAAATGTTGGTTCAAAGTGGTGGCAGTAATATCTTTTATGACAGGTGCTTTTACTGATTTTTCCTTAGTTAGAGAATTTATAGCTTTCCATATGACTTTCTGTTTATTGCCTGAGCTATCTGATAGATAGATAGATAGATAGATAGATAGATAGATAGATGAGAGAGAGAGAGAGAGAACTCAGGAACTCAGGATTTTAATTGTAAGGCCACCGGCCTGTATACAAAGGGGTCGACATTCTGACCAAATGAACTGCAGACAAAACAGTAAAACAAACATCAATAATGTTGGCGTTGTTAAGAGAGAGAACTGACCACTGAAAGGATTTAATGTACATTGGCCATGGACCACAGTACATTTCTTGGGCTTGGGATGGAACAAAGGGTTCATTCATATAATTGGCAAAGCAAATGCACAAAAGTATAGATTCATGACTAATCAAAGAAAACAACACACATTATTCTAAATCATGATTATGACCCTAATATCAAGCATAACCAAATCACTAAAATATGATTGAGAGCTTTTTGTGATGCTGTTATTTTTTTCTTGAGTTTATTGGATACATTGTTGCCTAATTTGATTCGAGTTGACAGAATTTTTCAACGAAATTATAAAACTTCCTTTCTTTATTTTCTCTCTGTCTCTGTCTCTGTCTCTGTCTCTGTCTCTGTCTCTCTCTCTCTCTCTCTCTCTCTCTCTCTCTCTCTCTCTCTCTCTCTCTCTCTCGCGGAGTGGCTTCCCTTGCTTGGCTACCAGCAAGACGTGGTTTCAGAAGTGAGAAAAGAAATTTTCTATTTTCTACCAGAAAGACCTTCAGTATGCCGGTGACGGGACTACCAGCTTGTCTAGAAAACGGTTTTGAACACCTTCCTGCAGGAAATGTCTCTCACATCATACAAAATCGACGGTACAGAGAATCAAACTGTTATTGTGTTGCGCCTGTCACCAGCCCACCGGCATCCTGCTACACACAGCCACAGTGACAGTGTTGATAACAGTGTTGTGTTCCGTAAGAAAGGGGCAGCGCAAATTGCTAGGGACAAAAGGAGAGTGGAGACACATAAGGTCAGTGTAATGAACAAACAACGTAAACAGTCTGTCTCCCCTTCGAATTTGTTTCTCCCAACGCCCCCGAGTTTATTTTATAACACTGAAAATGAAATTGCCATGGACACGTTCAAAGATGACACGCCCACTGGCCCTCCTCGCTGCGCTGCTAAATCCGCACGTGCAACACGGCAAGCCGTCTCCTCTCCGTCATGCATGCCTGATGTTGACCCAGTGTCAGTGACAGTGCAACCGCACGAGTTGGCGCTTGAGGACTGGAGTTGCGACTCTGACACTGACAAAGATATTGAGGATGAAGATGTCATGACTGTGAGCAGTGAGGCGCCAACAATACCGCCTGTGACACTGACGGAGCACAGCTCTACAGAAGATGCGACAGAGAACAGCCATAGCGCGGAACCACTGGAAAC
>JASPKP010005378.1:0-10000 GCA_030674155.1 Stramonita haemastoma | reverse complement strand
AAATTTTTTTTTTTTTTACAAAAATTTTTTTGGGCAAAAGGCTTTGGCTAGGCTAAGAAAAAAAGGTCCTGGTAAATACGGAAAAAATATTGTTCCTCCTTCTGTCTGTCCTTTGTCTGTCTTTTTCTGTCTGTCCCGTCTATTTTTGTTTTTGTCTTTTTTGTCTGTTTGTTTCTCTCTGGGGTCTTTTTTGGTGTCTTTTTTCTCTCTGTTCCCCTCTCTGGTTTTTCTTTTCTCTTCTCTTTTCTTCTTCTCTCTCTCTCCTCTCCCCTCTTTTTCTCTCTCTCTCTTAAAATGGTTTTTTTTTTTTTCTATCTCTCTTCTCACTTAATCCCTCTCTCTCTCCCCCCTCTCTTGTCTCTTTTCTGGTTTTTCTCCTTTCCCTTCTCCTTTTTTTCTCTCCCCCTCCCCCTCTCTGTCCCTTGTTCTTTTTTCTCTTACTTTTTCTCTCCCCCCCCCAACCCCTTTTTACCCTTTTTTTTGTCTGTCTGTCTGTCTGTTCTGTCTGTCTTTTTTTCTTTATTCTTTTTTCTGTCTGTCTGTCTTCTGTCTTTTCTTCTCTTCTCTCTCTCTTCTCTCTCTTCTTCCTTCTCCTCTCCCTCCTTCTTTCTCCATCCCCCTTTTGTTTTTTGTTATTTCTTTTCTTTCTCAGGGGATTGTTTTGTTTTGTGTGTGTGTTTTTGGCCCCGCGGCGACCGGGGCGCCGGGGGTGGGGTGTTTTTGTAAGTAAAGCGCGGCCCTGTTTTGTATGGGTTTGTCCCGGGCTGTTGTTGTCTGTGTCTGTCTGTATGTCTGTTCGGGCTGGGTCAGTCTCCCCCTTTAAAAATTAATATGCCCCTTTAAAATCACCAAAAACTTTCTGATTTCAGATAAACCCTGCTTTTCCCCCCCGGGCCCCCCGAACAAAAAAAAACAAAAAAAAAAACCACCAAAAAACCAAACAAGAGACCCCCAAAAACTTTAGGATGGGCCCGAACAAATTTTTTTTTTTTTTTCCCCCCACCCCCGGGGCCCCTTTGGCCCCTCTTTCCTTTTTCTCTTTTCCCCCCTTTTCTTTCCACGCCCAAAAACGGCTTTTGCATTTCCGTTTCCGTCACAACCCCTTTCCCCTTCCGCTTCCGGCAGCGCCGCAGCCAAACAAAAGCTCGAATCGCTCCCTGGAAACTCACCAACCCCAGGGGGGGAAAAAAGTTTGGGTTTTTGTCCGAACCTTCGTGGAGTTTTTTTCCGTCTTTGTCCGGGCCCCCGTGGGCAAAAAGGGGGGGGGGGAAGAAACGGGGGTTAGTGGCTGCCGTGTGGGGGGTTTTTCCCCTCCGAAAACGCCCAGTCAAATGGCCGGGGCCCTGGGGGGATTTTTCTTTTCCCGGGGGTCCTCCCCTTCGTTTCCCGTCCCTTGGTAACCCTTTCCGCTTTCAGCCCCCAAACTGGGGAGGGAAGTTTTTTGGAAAGGGATGCGGAGAATCCCCGCAATTAGAAACGTCTTTGGCCCCCAAATTTAAAACCCCCCAGGTGGAAAACCCTAAGAGGCCGGGGAGGGCACCATGCCTGGATCTTTGGACACCCCCTCTGTTTTTTTCTCCGTGGAAAGTCGCCGTACGGGCGGGGAAACGGGGTCCTTTTGGGGAAAAAGGGGGTTCGCGCCCCCCCGCCCAAGTGCCCCGAAAATGTCCCATGACGTCAAACCGATCCCGGAAAAATCCCCCCAGGGGCAGGAGAAAAGGAAAAGGAAAACCTTTTTATATCGTCCCGGGGGGGTCAACCGTCGAAGTTTTAAAAACGCAGCGACTCCCGAAGCGGAAAAAAACTGGAGGTTTTAAACCACCGGGTTTGGGAGATTTTGGGTTAGGGGGGGGGACGTTTTTGTTCTTCACGAAAGACTGGGGGTGGATATTTTGAAAGATATTTTTTGCCTTTGCTTTTGAAGAAGGAATATAATTCATCTTGAATTGGTGATGGGGTTTATTGGGAAAGAAGGACTGGTTGGTTTTGAGCAATAGCTTTTGGGGCATTGAGACACAAACTGGAAAAGATAGAAAAAAATTTTTTGTGGCCTTTTTCCGTTTTTTTTCTGGTTTTTTGGCAAAGTTTCAGATCAAAATTTTAAACCCTTTGTTTTCAAAATTTAAAAAGGTAAAATGTACAAAACACAAAACACCAAAAAACACACACACTCCCAAAAACACACACCAAAAAATTTTTGGGTATTCTTTTTCTTTTTTTTTAAAGAGTTATCTGTATTTTATCTAGCAAAACTCATTTTGGTTTTGTTTGTATTCAAAATTTTTCCCGGAATCTTTTTTTACAAAAAAAGGCCCCCATACTTGAATTAAAGTTTAAAAAATTTTGTTTTTTAGATTTTTTTTTTAACATGCCCCCTTTTAAAAATTTAGATTTCTTTTTACCTAATTGGGAAAAGGGTTTTCCCAAAAACCCCCTTTTAAGGGAATTCTCAGAATTTTAAAGATTTCCCGGTTTTTCTCTTTAATTTTTAAAATAATTTTTTTCAGTTTTTAAAAAAAAAAACCCCCCGGTTTTTTTTACTTATTCATCCTTTCTCACAATTGCCCCTTCAACGTCGTTTAAAAATTTAAAAAAAAAAAAAAAAAAACAAAAAAAAAAAAGAAAAAAGAAAAAAAAAAAAAAAAAAAAAAAAAAAAAAAAAAAAAGAAAAAAAAATCAACAGAAAAATTTTAAAAAAGTAGAGAAGTTTAACATTTTCAACGCAATTTTTTAGCCCTTTTATCTCCCCTCTCTGCACAAGGCCCCCGGGGGGTTTCATGGCACGGTTTAAATAGCGAGGCTGGGGACCTTAAAAAAAAAGGCTGTCTAAATTCTAAAATTTTTCGATTAGACAGGCGAACTGTAGCAAAACAGGGAATTTTAAACCAGCACCCAACGAAACAAGCCGCACAATTCACAAGTTTTTTTGTTCGGAATTTTTAAACACGACCCTGTGACAGAATTTCCCATCGCAGGGAAAAAAAATATAAAATTTCCGCCCCCCCCTGACAATAAAAAACATTACACACACCCCAAAACACACACACAACAACACCCCACCCCAAAACACCCAAAAAACACACACACACAAACCCGTGCTTTTGTGTGCAACGTTGAGGCGGTTTTGTATCTATTCATTGTAAAACCCAAAAAAAAGAACATTTTTGGGGGTCTATTTTTTAGGGCATGATGCTTTTTTTTAGTAGGGAGCAAATTTTTTTATCGGTTGTTTCATCTTAGAATCTTCAGAAAAAAGGGAAAAATTTTTATTTACTCTTCAAATTTTTTTGTAAATTGTTTGCTTTTTCCCGTTTTTTTTTTTCGGGAAACTTTTGTGGGTTAACTTGGGAAAGGAAAAGAAATTTGGGTTTTTTTCCCCAAAGGGTTTTGGTTTTGGTTTTGTATTTTTTAAAAACCCATAAAAAATTTTACGGATAAATATTGTTGTATTTAAAATTTCACTTTAAAATCAGGCAAAATTTTTTTCGTGAATCCAAAACTGCCCTTTCCCTTTAGGGGAAGCACGAAACCAAAAAGAAACCACAACCCATTTTTTTAAAAATTGTTCTTATAAAATGTAAGCCATTCAAATATTTTTTCCTTTAAATTTTTAAACAGTTTTTGGGTTTTTTTAAAATAACACGAAAGCAAACTTAAATCCCCCGTTTTGCTTTTGTTTGTTTTGTTGTTGTTATATTTAGTCAAATTTTGGCTTTATCGAGTAGTATTGTTTATGGGTTTTCCTTTTTAAAATTTTGTTTTGGTTTTTCTCCGACCCTTCCCCCCAACCCAAAAAAAAAGGGTTTTTTTTTCCTTTCTTTATTTTTTATTGTAAATTTACAAAAGTTTTTGTGGTGTCCTTGTTTTTCTCTTTCAATGTAGATTTATTGCAAACCCTTTTCTGTTTTTCAAGAAAAAATTTTTTTCTTGTAAATAAATTTTTTTTTTTTTTTTTTTTCCTTAGGTTTTATCTTTGAAATTTCTTTAACCCATTTCTTTCTAAAATTTTTTTTTTCCCATTTTCTTTGTTTTTTTTCTTCCCGGTTTGTTTTTGGGTTTTTTTTTGCTTTTGTTTTCCCTTTTTATTTTTTTTCCCTTTTTTTCTGTTTTGTCCCTCTTCTTTTTTTCCTCCCTCTCCTTTCCTTTTTTTTCCTTTTTTTGCTTTTTTTTTCTTTTTTCTTTCTTTCTTTCTTTCTTTCTTTCTTTTTTCCTTTCTTTTTTCCTTTCCCTTTTTCCTTTTTCCCTTTCCTTTTTATTCCTTCCTTCCTTTTCCCTTTTCCCTTTTTCTTCTTTTCCATCCTTTCCCTTTCCCTTTTTTCCTTCCTTCCCCTTTTTCAAAAGACAAGAAGACACTTCCCATACAAATTTTGCAATAATAATTTAAAGGGAACCCTGAAGCGACAAAAAATTTAAAAAAAAAAAATCCGGGGGGGTATGTTTTGATTGGGGGAAAAGGGGGAGAAAAGAGTTTTTACATTTGTGAGGGGACTCTATCAATAAAAGATGACCCTTTGAGATGGCAAACATTTGTGATGGGTTTTTTTTTTGGGGTTTGTTTTTTTCTTGTTTCTGGTTTTTTTTTAAAAAAAAAAAACAGAGGTTGGGGCATGTATAATGTTTTGTTGTTTAAAAGAGGAAAAAATTGTTTGGGTTTTTGTTGTTGCTTTGGGTAATTGGTGTTTTAAAGTTTGGGGATCGTTTTTTCATTTCGTCGTCGTTACCATCTCGCCGTTTGTCGTCGTCCCCTTTGTTTTCATTTTCTCTTTTTTTGCTTTCTCTAAAAATTTTTTTTTTATTGGTTTTGTTGTTGTTGTTGTTGTTTTTGTTGTTGTTGTTGTTGTTGTTGTTGTTATCATTTTGGGGGTTTAAGGTTTATGACCCTGATGATGACGACACCGCGCGACGACGAAGATGATGATGATGATGATGATATGATGATGATTTATGTTTATGATGATGATGATTTGTTAAACCCCTTTAATTCACGGAAGATTTCTCATCATGAAAATCAGGCTGCTCTCTCAAGGGGGGAGCTTTTCACCCCAGAGCAGCAGCACCAGCATTATTTCCCCTCCCTTTTCCCGTTTTGCAACGGAAATTTTTTTTTCTCTAAACGAGTGGGGTTTTTTTTTTTTTTTCAGAATTTTTTACGGGGACAAATCCCCCGGTTTCCAAAGGGTTATTTTTTCGGGGCACCCAAAAAAGAGTATTGCAAAAGGGACCCCGGTTTTTCGTCTCCATACACAAGATTAGTACCCGACCCCCACTCCCCGGTCTAGTTAAAATTAAAGTTAAAGTATGTAACCCAGGGCCCAAGGTATCAGGGGCCCGGGGGCTTTTTCCCGGTTTTTTGTGGCGTTAAGCGACTGGGAAGGGGGGGGAGGGCATTAAGGGAAAAAAAACCCCCCCTTTTGGGGGGGGGAAAAAACCCAAAATCCTTTAAAAAACCCCCCCCAAAAGGGTTAAACCCCCAACCAAGGGTTTGGTACCCTTT
Organism: Stramonita haemastoma; assembly: GCA_030674155.1. Lineage (NCBI taxonomy): Eukaryota > Metazoa > Mollusca > Gastropoda > Neogastropoda > Muricidae > Stramonita > Stramonita haemastoma. The sequence continues at coordinate 4,506 of JASPKP010005378.1, read as the reverse complement.
TTTTTCACCCTGGGGATGGGGTTGGAAAAAAGGGAAAAAAGCCCCTTTTTTTTTAAAAAATGCCTTTTCCAAGGGCACCCCCAAGCCATAACCCAAAGCTGGAATCGAAAACCCCCAACCCATTGTGGGCTAAAGGGGGGGGGGGGGAAAAAAAATTTCAGGCCCCCAAACGGGGGGTCAAAACCCCCCACTCTTTGAAACCCGGAAATTTTTCGCTTTGTAGAGATTTCGTTACCTCCCAGACCACCGATACAGGTTGGTGGGTTTTCGTTTTTGGGGGTGATGGTGGGTTTGGGGGTGGGTTGGGAATAAATTAGCTTACTATTTTTTTTTTCCTTCACACACTTTTTGGGGTTAAAAAAATGCTTTATATGTGGGGGTTTCCCTTTTTGTTCCCGGGAAAACCTCCATAACAGCAGAGGGGGGTAGCTGGGGGTGTTTCCCGGGGAAAAAGGGGAGAAAATTTGATTAATAATGGAGATGCCCTTGCCCCCAAAACACACCCTCCCCTTTTTCTCGGCCAAGAGGTAAAAAGGAAAACCCTCGGGTTTGGGGATGTTCCCCCAAAAAGGGCCCAACCTAAAGAAACCCCTGGATGCGGACATTAAGGTGTACCAAAATAAAACCTCCCCAGTCAGGCGTCATTGTCGATCAGTTTTTTTACTAAACTTGGGAAAGGGGGAATTCCATGAGTGGGAAAAAGAAAGCCTTCTGTTCATTTAAAACCCCCTGATCATTCAGCCTCTGTCATCAAACCTCTGGGTCATACGCCTTCTGGGGCCATTCACTGACCAAAAACAGCCATGATCATACACTGATCATATCATTCAAAAGGTCAAAACACTATACATACCCGTAAAAACATAAAGCCTCTGTCATTCATTTTCATTTCGCCTCCCGGTTTAAAACAAACTTAGGTGACCTTTAAAAACCCCCTGATCGTAGAGCCTTGGGGCAATTAACCCCGCCCCCCTTTGGGCATACAGCCTTGTTTATAAACCTTTGATATACAGGCCCCTGATCATACCCCTGATCTTTAAAAAAATCATACAGCCCTTGTTCATCAGCCTCTTTGGGCCCTCAGCCTCTGAAACATTAAAAACCCGATCATACAGCCCTGATTCTTTCACTGATCATACAGCCCCCTTTTATCATACAAATGTTTATACAGCTACTGATCATACAGCCTCTGATCATACAGCCTCTGATCATACAATGGGTTTATACAGCCCCTGATCATACCTGATTTATTAAGCCACTGATTCATCAGCCTTTTGATCTTACACTGATTTTACAGGGCCCCTTTATCATACCGCCAACTGATCATTCATCCACGGTCATACACTGATCATACAGCCCCTTTATTTATACATGATTTACGCCACCCGATCATCGCCTTTTTGATAAAAACAGAAAATGATCATCAGGGCCCCTTTATATTAAAATGATCATACATCCATGATCATACACCCGATCATACAGCCTGATTCATAAAACTGTTTAAATTTTTTGCCAAATGATCTAACAGCCCCATTTATCATACCCGCAAAATGATTTACGCCTCTTTTTATTGACTGATCATACAGCCCCTTTTTCAAAACCCGGATCATACAGCCTCTGACTTTCAGCCCTTTTGATTTATTCGCCCTCCGATTTATTCAGCCTTTTGTTCATTCAATGATCTTACAGCCCCCGGTTTATACCTGAATTAACAGCCTCCCGATCATACAGTCAATGATTTATTCAAAGGGGTCATACCGCCTTGTTATTCACTGATCTTTCAGCCTTTGACATTACTTCATTTTTTTCTTTTTAAGGTTTTATTCTGCCCTGGTTCATACAAACCTTTTCATAAAATGTTCATACGCATATCGTCAAAACCTTCCCGGCTTTCAAATGGACATACAGGGGGCCATTATCATTTTAAACCACGGTTTTTTCCAAACCCTTCTGTCCCTAACTGATCATCAACCCGGGGGCTTCACTGACTACTTCGGGGTCCTTCATGATTAAAACACCCTGGGTTTATCATGTTTCCAATCGACTGTTTTTGGGGTGGCTTCTAACTTCGGGGAAATCATTTCAATGTTCATACAACCCTGATCTTTCAAAACCCCTTTGGGTCTTTTTTTTGATCTACAGCCCCTGATCAACAGCCATGATCCAAAACATGACATTCAGCCACTCCATCAACTCCTCCGACATACCATGATCTTAAAGCCTCTGTCATTTCAAAACTTTTTGAATCATACCCCTGTATTTCAAAACTGAGCACTTTCAGCCATTTTAACAAAACATGAAACTACAGCCTTTTGGGTCTTTCAACCCCCCTGAACATTTCATGACATTCAGCCTTGATTTTTACCCCCTGATTCATTCAGGGTCTGACATCGGGCCCCTGAAATTTATTTCGCCTCGGGTCTTTTCTGCCTTCCCGATCATTCCAGCCCTCCTTTGCTGTTGCCCCCGCGTCATTGGTTTAGTAGAACTGGGATTAAAAAGCCTTAGGTGTCTGCAAAGGAAAAATCCCCTTCCAACAAGAGTTTAGCCGGGAAAAACCCGGGATTATAGTTGCAAAAAAAAAAAACAGCCCCCCACCCCCCCCCCCCAACCCCCCCAAAATTTAAAACCAAAAAAATGGGAAAAATAAAAAAATAACCCGCAAAAAAAAAGCCCCCGGTCCTTTAACCCCCCCCCCCCCCCCCCCCCCCCCCAACCTAAAAAAAAGAAAAAGCCCCCCCCTTTTCCCCTACCCCCCCCCCCCCCCTTCCAGAAAAAAAAAAATAGAAAACCCAAAAATGGATTATTTAGATTTCCCCGTCATCGTATAAAAAAAATCCCCCCTTGGGGAATGTGGGCCCGTTGTAAAAAACACCACCGCAACCTCTGCGAAATCGTGTAGGAATTCCTTTTTTCTACCCTCTCTTTTTTTTTGCCTTGTTTCTTTTCTTCCTGTCACCCTTCATGTTTTTTTCTGTTTCTCGGTCATTCCCCGACCTTTTCGTACAGAAAATTAAAAAGAGAACAATTCCGGGGAGGGAAGCCTAGGGTCAGAACTTTCGCTCGCAAGTTGACGCCCGGGTTCGATTCCCGTTCGGGGGAAATTTTTCTCCGGGGGTTTAAAACTCAATGCTGACCCCCACTCTCCCCAAGTCCTTCGGTTTTGGATTTAAAAAAACCCGAGGCCCCGTGTGTGAACGCACGCGAAAATTTGGCAACTTAAATCCTGTTCCGCTTTTGAAGAGTGGCTATGTGCCCGGTGGAACATAGGGCATTTACCAAATCTACCAGGGGGGATGGATGTAAAAAAGCACAAGAGTGTTATCCCTTACCCTCCTTAAAAAGAAAAAATAAATAAAAAAAATAAAAAAATTTTCCCCCCCCCCCCCCCCGCCAAAGTCGGAGAGATTTGTAGGTGTCCCCAACAGCACAATAAAATATTTTTCCCCTGCTAGCTCCTATACAGATAAAAATTTTGTTGTGTGAGCATTATTTTGACTTGAAAAAAAAAGGAAAAGAAAAAAAAAAAGAAAAAAAAAAAAAGAAAAACAATTTAAATTAAATTAAAAAAAACAATCACTTTCGCAGTTTCCCATGACGATAACAAAAAAGGTGTTTGGGGAGCTTATTTTTCTATGAGAAAAAAAAGGGAAAAAAAGAAAAAAAAAGAAAGGAAATAAACTAAATTAAACTGAAAACTAAACATTTTCCCGCTAGTCCCAGGGCGACAATAAAAATCCCGTGTTTTGAGATTTGGCTGTGGGGGAGGAGGGTAAACTTGGAGTTTTTCTTTTTTTTTTCTTTTTGTTTATTTTGCGCTCCCAGGGAGAGTCTGAAGTCTACCAATGTGATGTTTTTTTTCCTGTGCGACAGTTGGTTTTTCTTTGTTAAGGTAGCCCCATTCCAATTCCGAGTTTTTGGTGGGAAATTTGTTGTGGTTTTTTTCATTCCTAATTTTTTTTTTTTTTTTTAAAAAACATGCAACCAGGTTGTCGTGGTTTTTTGACTCTCCCCGATGAAAATCGGGAGTTGGAGCCCAGGGGAAACTCGGGGCTTCAATGGGAACGTTCGGTGGTCCCGTGCGATAGTGGCCATTTGTATCGGGCATTGCTTTTCCAAAGGGGGTCTTCCCGTGGCGTGGAGAGGGGGGGGGGTCTGTGCATGGGGGAAAGTTTGCCCTCCCTACTTTCTTACCCAGGCTTTTCGCTCTAAAAATAGGCGCAGCTCCATAGTCTTCCGAGATGTGGGGCCTATTTCTACTCCATAAATCATTATGATTCATTTTTGTCTTTGCTTTTATTTGTTACAAGTAAAACAGGGAAAAAAAAGGAAAACTGTCAATAAAGAGGCATACCCAAAAAAATAATTGGAAAGGGGAGGAGGAGGAAGGAAAGGGAAAAACGAAAAAAAGCGACAGAAGAAAGAAAGAGGAACGAAAAGGAAAAAGAAAGTAAACCGTGAAAAAGAAGGAAGAACTATAGAACCAAAGAAAAGAAAAAAAGAAAA
>JASPKP010005377.1:0-15970 GCA_030674155.1 Stramonita haemastoma | reverse complement strand
TCAGGGGACACAAAAAAAATAAAGGACTGGTGATTTGTCCTTTGGGGCTACAGATGTTGATGGTCCCAATTCCGCATGGGGGTCACGGGTTTCCCAAACTTGCTGTTAAAACCCCTTAACTCTTAAAGGAAAAAATGGGTAAACTGGCGAGATTCAGTTTGTTCTCTAAAAAGGAAAAAAAAGGGAAATAAGGTTACTGATGTGGTCGATATGATAAAAGGTGGAATGGAAAAAACAAAAAAAAAACAATAAACAAAAAATAAAAGGGGTTTTTAAAAAAAAAAGAAATGGAAATAAAAAAAAAAAAAAAAGTAATACACACATAGAAACATTCAACAAGCTAAATGATAACAAAAAAACAAGGAAAAAGGGCAGGGCCCGGAAACTAATGTTTGAAGAAATTTGCGTTAAAAAGTTGAGGAGGAAAAAAAGCTAGACAAAAAATTTCCCTTGTTTAAATCAATGAAAAATGATTTAAATTTTCCCCCCACACACTTACCCCCAACACAATCCACACACACTCCACCATAAAAATTTTATTTTTTGATCACAGGTTTTTTGGGGGGGGGGTTTTTTTTTGGGGGGTTTTGGGGGGAATCATTATTTTCCTATCAGACTTGACACACACACACACATCATTTTAAACCCGACTGATATATTCTTTTGCATAGTTTAAAAACAAATTTTAACCCCCCCAGTGAAAAAAATATGTTTCATGATGTATTCAGAAGGGGGAAATTGTATTCACATGCGCAGATAAAAAACAGGGGAAAAATTTTCAAGGAGAAGTGAAGGGTTTTATCAAAAAATTAAAAAAGTATGAAAAACTTTTGGAAGAGTGAGCTTTTCAAGCAAGCAGGACGGATACAAAATTTAAAAAAAAAACACTTTTTCCCCCAGGTGTTGTTTTTAGACACCCATCTCTGAAGTGAAAATGTGGTTTCCCTTTTAAAAATGGTGGGGAAAAAAACAAAACGGGTGCATATGTAAAAATTGATTATTGGAAAAACTTCAAACAAATAGCGGGGGGACCCCCCCCCCCCCCCCCCCCCAAAAAAAAAAAAAATTTGGAAACCCTTAAACTCTTTAAAAATTTTACCCAACAAAAACTCACTGAAAAAAAAAAAAAAAGCAACCCATTCTTAGGGGCCGCCCCCCCCCCCAAAAAAAAAAAAAACAAAAAAACCCAACAACAAAAAAAAACCAATAACAAAACCCCCCCCAACAAAAAAAAAACAAAACCAACCAACCAAAAAAAACATCCAACTGTTTTGAACAGAATTCAGACATTGCCAACGGGAAATTTGGGGGGGGGGGGGGGGGGGAACAAAAAAGAAAACCCTGAACCCAATGTTTTTTCAAATTTTTTTTTTAACATGACACCATCCTGCTTTGGCAAAAAAAAAACCCAAAACCCCAAAAAACCCCAAAAAAAAACCCAAAAGGGCCCCAAAAAATAAATTAAAAAAATTTTAAAACCCTTTTCTACAATCAGGGAAAAAGTCTGTGATTTACAAAAAAGCCTCTCAAATTTTCATCAAAACAATTAAATTAAAAACTCCCTTGTAAATATTTCATGCATAAATTTTTTTAAAAAAAAAAACCCAAAAACAAACAAAAAAACCCAAATTTTTTTGTCAAGGGAAAAGGAAGCAATTTTATTTGGTTTTCTATTTAAAAAAAAAAAAACTTTTTTAAAATTTAAAAAAATAGCTGGCAAAAATCCTCCCAATAAAAACCTTTCTGGCTTTTTCTATTTGGCATGTGTATGCCCAAAAAAATTGACAGGGATTTCAGTGTGTGTGTGTGTGGGGTGTGTTGGGGTGTGGTGTGTGGGTGTTTTGTGTTTTGTGTTTTGGGGCACCCCGGTGTGTGTGTGGTGCATGGGAAACGCCCCCCCATTCACTTTGTAGGGGTATGCTCAATTATTGGGGGGTTTTCAAAGACAAAAAAAACTCGTGTATCTGCACAAAAAAATTTAACACAGCTTAAAAAAAGCACATTAAAAAGCCATTAAGGAACAGAGAATCACAGGTGAGTTACCTCCCACCCCAAAATAAACAAACCTCACAATACCTCCCCCCCCCCCCCCCCCCAAAACAACCCTCCTAAAACAATATCCTACCCTCTCCCCCCAGAAAAAAAACTCCAACAAAACCAAAAAAACAACCCCCACCCCCAAAAAAATCAACCCAAATTTGAAACATCAAAAAATAACCCATACAAAAAATATGACCTCAATACCCCCTCCCTTCCTTCCAAAGCAAGCAAAATCACCACACACAATTACCAAATGCATTTTCCTTTTTTTTCTACACTCACACACACACACGCACACACACACACACACACCCCCCACCCATCATCATCCCACCATCGTATCTCTCACTGCCATTATAACTACCCCAAGACGTAACAAAAGTAAAATATTTTGCTGTTTTTGACAAATAGGGCTATTTTAAAAACAACTTATTTTTTAATTTTTTAAGCGTTTTACATGGCAGGTTTTTTTAAAAAAAGGGGTGACTTTAGCACATAAACCCATTTTAAAACAAGGGGTTTTTCAAAAACCCCCATTTCCTTAGTAGAGCATTTAGCAGAGGAAAAAGACAAGTTCGTAACACTACTGAAAAGAAATTCGAGCAAAAACTTTTTGGGTGGAATTTTCACCCCAAGTAGACTTATTTTTGGGTTTAATGCCGTCATTTGAAGTGTGTGTGCATTCGGGTTTTGTGGGGTTTTGTTTTGTGTGTGGGGTTGTTGGGCGCGGTGCATGCATGGGGTGCATGCTTGCGTGTGGTTGTGTGTGTGGGGGGTTGTTTTAAATATTGTATTGTATACCACATTCAATCATGGAAGATTTCTCCATGAAAAATTTTCAGGCTGCTCTCTGTAAGGGCCGAAAATTTTCAAAACAGCAGTGCCCCCTTCTTTTTCTGTTTTTTTTTAAAATTTTTGCTTTTTTTTTTAATTTCCCTTTTCCTAAAAGAGTGTTTATTTAATTTAATTTTGCACAATTATGCCTGGGAGCACAGTTATAAATTTCTTTTTATTTCTTTATGTGGGGTTTTCTTTGTATTCTTTATGTGAGTGTCACACACAGGGACTTATGTTTGTTTTTCATCCAAAAGACTACCCCCCAGACCACAACTCCAGGCCTAGTGGGTGGGGGAGAGTTTGGGTTCAAACCCCGTGACTTCTTGCTTTCTAGAAGGGGGGGTCTAGTCTCGACCCCCATCCCCTGTGTGGTGTGTTTTTTGGTGTGTGTGTTTTTGTGGGTTTTATTTATTTTTTTTCATTTTTTTTTATATCGGGAAAGGGAAAGTTGTTGTGTGTGTGTGTTTTGTGTTTTGGGGTGTGTGTGTGTGGAATGATTTTTGTGTGTGTGTGTGTGTGTTTTGTGTGTGTGAGAGGGGAGAGAGAGAGGAAGAGAATTTGAGGAGGAAAAGAGGGGGAAGGGGAGAGAGGGGGGAGAGAGAAGGGGAGAGAGAGAGAGGAGGAGAGAGGGGAGAAGAGACAGAGGGGAGACAAAAAAGACGAGAAGAGGAAGGAAGGGCAGACAGACAAAAGACAGAGAAAAGAGGCAAAACAGGGAAGACAGGGCAGAGAGAAAGAGAAAACAAAAAAAAAAATACCTTTTTCCCCCATGCTACTGTTCATGAAACTGCTTTTTTAAAAAAAAAAAAAGGGGTGGGTTTGGCCCTTTAAAAGGGGAAACAAATCACTGAATAAAAAAGTCAGAAAAAAAATCAAAGATTTTTTTAAAAAAGTAAACAAAATTTTTCCTCCCGAATCCCCTTTAAAAACCCAAAAAATATTTAATTTGGAATAATCTGCCATTTTGTGTCAAAACCCCTTCCCGCAGTCATCCCCTTGTAGTTTCAGTATTTTGTTATTTTTCCAAAAAATTGGATTAAAAAATTTTAAAACAAAAAAAAAAATATCACAAAAGTGCATGGTAAAAATTAAATGGCGGCCCATAACTAAGCTTTATTGTTGTCAGTAGAGTAGGGAGGCCCTGTAGTGTGTGTCCTGCGTATATAGGTTTAGAACCCACATTCCTGAATCCAGTGAAAGTGGCCCAGCAGCAGTGCACGGCCTCTCTGGCTGGTGGCCCCTAGAGGTCTAACAATGATAAAGTCTGTGGAGTTTTGGCCTGAGGATTTCACATGAAAACCTAGGTATGGCTGGGACAGAGAGTCAAACAATTTGGCTTTGGAAGCAGCAGGGAAGGAACATCACAGGAGATAAGTTTAAAAAAAAAAAAAAAACAAACAAACTGTACCTGGAAAAGAGCGAGATATACTATAGAGTAACATTTAAACCTGCAGGATAGGCCACTTGTGTCTATTTTGCATCTAATATATCATTAATTTTTTTTTTCCCCCCCCAACAGCTGCTACATTTACTTTTACTGATAGCTTAAGATATTGCTGTTTTTTGTGTGGTGTTTTGGCTTTTGTTTTGGTGTACATTTTACTGGGTCATAGTTAATTTGCAAAGTAGTTTTATCTACTTTTGTCAGGTTATCTTAAAAAAAAAAAAAAAGGGAAAAAAAGAAGAAGAAGAAGAACGAAAATAGCATTCCACACAGATGTTAATATCCAAACAGTTAGTGTTGGTTATCACAATTTTTGCAGAAGAATAATGTCACAGAAGCCAAACCATACAAACACAATAATACATACATAATACAGCTAAGTTAAATTGGACAAGGTGCAAATAGAGTTTAGTGTCATGTACACAGAAAACAAAGTGTGCACACGCATGCGCATGTACACAAAAGAGACCCAGGCATATATAAAAATTATTCATTCATCCCTTGACAGAGGACAGAACTGTGATGGATGGTTGAAGGCCATATGTCCATTTTTTTTTTTTCTCTACTTCATTCACAACCACTAGGTCACAGCACTAAAATTCATTCAGGTCTTTTGTAAGTTGGACGTTTGGTAAAACTATCCATCTCCATGCTGTAGACTGCAAGTCAGGTATGTTTGTCATCCATACCACAGGTCATAACTGGTCCATTCTTCTATGAAAGGTGGGTGGGATTCTAAAATGTACAGGCCTTAGTTTCAAGTCTCATATGAAAGATTTGCAGGGGAGCTGGTGGTTTTACAGTGCCATTTTTATTTTCCCGAGGAAAAATCCCCCGTATCTGGAAAAAAGGGACTTCCCTAGTGCGACTACCTCACCTACGATTGGTTCAAATCAGGGCCATGCTCTGACCACAGAACTTTTTCTGGCTGCCATCAAAGTAGTATTACTTTGTGTTAAAAAAAACAGATTTTTTTTCTATTTTCCTCCCTTAACCTCAACAGGGATTACACGCTCTTGGAATCCACTAACCAATTTGATAAATACACAAAACAAGAGAGAAAAAAACATGGGGTATCAGAATCTGTTTGTCTCTTCACATACCCCATCCCTCCTCTTCTTTGTCCCCCTAAAAAGAAAAACCCAAACAGCTTACAAAAAATTGTTATTCAAAAAAACAGAGGAAATCCAACAGAAACTCAAAAATGATGATTAGAAATAAACAGCTATCATAGCCAACAAGGTTGTTTTGTTTCATTCTACCATATATTTTTCATACATGTGATTTTGTGGAATTTGACACTGAATTGTTGGGTTGGATTTCAAAACAAAACAATATGATCTCATAAAAAATGTTTTATAACCAAATGGCAGTAGGGGGTGGAGTCAGAACTGCCTAAAGAGATCATTTATCAATTAAAAAAAAAAAAAAAAACATGATTGAAAAAGTTCACCCTCCACCAAAAAAAAAAAAAAAAAAAATCTTATCACAATGCCATCAGGGAATTCTTTCTTTTATAAATATATTCTTTTTCTTGATAATTAAAAAAAAGGGAATCAGAAAGGATTTCAATTTCAACAGAAAAAATTTACTTCAACTACACTCAAACAACCAATCATCAATGGACAACTTTGTCATTTCACAACAAATGCACTATGTCTGTGTGGGAAGATATTTATTCTAGCATTTTTACAGAAAATCACCACAAAAGCAAACTATAAAGTTGCCAACAAAACTGATTCTTCCCATGTCAAACGACTGGACAGACACAGTTTACCTGACATATCTTTTTGTCCGTTTACTGTTATCACTTTTGCATGATTTCACTGACAACTGTACTTTTATTTATGTGACATGATACATCTCCTGAAGAAGGCGAAAGCCTAAATATTGGGGAACTGGGGAACACATATACGCTGGTTGTTCTACTTTATATTTATATTATATATTATATATATTATATATATATATATATATATATATACTGTTCTAAATTTGTTTCCAGTACAATGCACAATTATGTGATCAAATAATTCAAAGGCAAAATGTAAACTTACTCCAAAAGAAGCAACCCCCCTCCACCCCAAACAAACAAAAAACCTAGGCCAAGCAAAAAAACAAAAATAAAACCCCTTTCCCCCCCCCTCCCTCCAAAGAAAAGCAAACCCCCCCCCCCCAAAAAAAAAAAAACCCCCCCCCAAAAAAAAACAAACAAAAAAAACCCCCCCAAAACCCTCCCCCAAAACAAAAAAAATCCCAACCTAAGAACAAAAGGCAGGATAAAAAAACAAAAAAAAAACTAAAAAACCCCCGGGAAATAGTCACAGTGATTAAGTCTTCTTTTCCAAGTTACAAAAAAAGGGCAGATGGAAAAAAAAAGGAAGTAAAAATTTGCAAAAAAAAAAAATTACAAGTGACTGGAAACCCACAAAAAATCCATTGGGGTTACATTTCACCTCTCGAGTTTTTCTTTATTACCCCCTTTTGGGATTCTGGTTTTATACCCAATGACTTTTCTATCATAAAACAATAAATTTTCTTTAACAGAAACCGTTAAAACTTTTAAAAACCTGTTATGTTTGATTTGTTTTTTTGCAGGAGACAGCTTTTAAAAATTCACATTTTTAAAACCCCATTAACTTTCTCAGTCAAAAAATGCTTTTGTTGTTGTTTTTTTCTCTTTTTTGGGCTCGTAAAAAACTTTTTCAGGTGCATCTTGCACACAGGGCAATGACTATTTAAAAAATATGCCCCAAAGGTATTTTTCTTTCACCGAGTATCCTCTGTTTTCATCCCCGTCCCACCCATTATAAACATGTTTTACATACTGTTACACATTACTTTTTCTTTTTTTTAAAAAAAATTCGGGATTTTTGGGCCCAAACCCAAAACCATTCACAAAAAACAGACATTTTTTTTTTTTTCACTTCGGTGTTAAAAATTTTAATGAATAAAAAAAAACCCAACAAAACAAAAATATAAAAATTTTTTTTTTTCTTTAGAATTTTTCATAACAAAAACAAAAATTTTTTAGGAAAAAAAAGCTTTTTTTTTTCCCCCTTTTTTTTTTAAAAGGAAAAAATGATCCCAAAAAAATTTTAAAAAAAATTTTAAAAAATGAAAAGGGAAAATTTTTGGAAGTGGATTCTTTTTTAGCCCCCCTATGGGTAAAAAAAAGTGTGTTTTGAAAAAAAAAAAAAAAGGGAAAGAAGGGAAAGGGGAGAGAGGAGAGGAAATGGGGGTAGGTGGAGTGGGGGGGAGGAGGAGAAGAGGGAGAGGAGGAGAGGAGAAGAGAGGAGGAGAGAGAGAGAGAGAGAGGAGAGAAGGGAGGTGGGGAGTGGTTGGGGTGTGTGTGTGTTTTGGAGTACTTTCCTGCATAAAAAAAATTCAAATTTACAAGGATTATTCACATAAAGTTTGCAGATTTATTTTGTTCTCTGACATACTTTGTGAAAGTGAACGCTGTTGCTTTGGAAAAAAAAACAACAAAAAAACAACCCTTTAAAACAAAAAGAAAAAAACCATCGAACACAAAGATTCTCCTTCCTCCCCCCTAAAACACAAACCCCATTTTTCTCCCCCCCCCCCCTCCCTCCACACACTACTCCTTTTTTCTGCTGTTGTACACAAAAAAAAAGATGAATCCCCCCCCCCCCCCCCCCAAAAAAAAAAAAAATTTGGTTAAACTTTTTTAAACCCGGGGTAGGCTTAGTGGTTAGAAAGTTGAGCTCTCATCGACAATTTAGGTTTTTAACCACCAGGGGCCTTGTCTGGAATTCCCCTTTTGGTAAAAATCAGTGTCAAAACTCCTTTCCCCCAAAAACCTTTGGATGAAAAATTTAGACCAAGAAACCCGTGGCAAATTTTACAGAACATCTTGCAGTTAAATCAGTTTGCCCTTTGGGAGGAGTTGGCCATAGCATCCAGCAGGAACAGATAGAAAAATACAACGAAAAACAAATTATGCATATTGGTGTTTTTTGTTAAGTTGGGTGCGCTAAATTAATGGTGGGCAACTTTATATATACAAAAAATCACTCTGGGCCTTATATAATTTATTTTATTTTTAGGAAAATTTTTTTTTTTTCCCCTTCATGTCGCGATTTCTCTCGAAAAATTTTGGCGCCCTCCAGGAGAGCCGTTGCCACAGTGCCGCCCCCCATTTTTTTTTCTTTTCCCCCTCTTCAACTTATTTGTTTCCCCCATTTGAGTGGGTTTTTTTTACAGATTTTTTTTCCCGGGGATAACCCCTTTTTTGCGGAGTTCTTTTTTGTGCGCTAAAAAATGTGGTAAACTGGGACCTCGGTTTTTCATCTCATCCAAAAAACAGCACCCAGATCACCACTCATGGTCTAAAGGTTGGGGGGAAAAATTTTTGGGCCCCAAAAGGGGTTCGAACCCCCGCACACTTCCGACCGGATTTTCACTTTCTAGACAGGCACATTTACCCTAGACCACCAGACCACTGATTTTATATTTATCAAAAAATATTTTTATAATATATATAATATTATATTTTATATATATATTTATATATTTTTTTAAAAAACAGTGTTTTTATTCTGGGGTTTCAAAAAAGGGGGGCCCCTGGGGCCCCCCGAAATGAAAAAAAGGGGGTATTTGCCCCCCTCCCCCCCTTTTTTTTCATAAAAAAGGGGGAAGTAGTAAATATATTTGCTATAATACCCTTAGTACTTGATTTCTGCTAATTTTCAAGAATGAGAAACAAAAACAAAAAGGATGGTATGTAGGGAAACAGGGTTTTTAAAATCACCTTATGTATTGCATGGTTGTAAAATGCTTTTCTTTCCAGGGGAGACAGAGAAGGGGGGGGGGGGGGAAAAAAACACAGAGAAAGAAAGAGAGAGAGAGAGAAGAAAGAGAGAGAGAGAGAGAGGAAGAGAGAGAGAGGGAGAGAGAGAGAGAGGGGAGGAAGAGAGAGGAGATGAGGTGGGGAGGGGGGAAGGGAATTCAAAAGTCCATTTTGTTATTTCCATCAGAATTGGAGGGGGAACTAGATTTAGATCTAATAGAAAAGGGGGGGGAAATCCAATATTTAAGTCTTATTTTTTCCTCCCAATGGCAGAAAGAAGAAGAGAGAGAGAGAAAAGAGAGAGAGAGAGAGAGAGAGAGGAGAGAGGAGAGAGAGAGAGGGGGTTTTAAAGTCAAATTTGATTTCCACTTTTAGAGTTAAGAAGATCTAGATGAAAAGAAAGGGGAAAGCCAAAATCAAAGTCTTTCCCCCCCCCCTCCCCAAGGAGGGGGAGGGAGGAGGGAGGGAGGGAGGGAAAGAGAGAAGAGAGAGAGAGAGAGAGAAGAAGATAAAAAGAGAGAGAGAGAAGAGAGAAAAGAGAGAAGAGAGAGAGAGAGAGAGAAATTTTCTGTTAGGCCTAAACAGAGATCTAGATAAAAAGGGTGAAATCCATTTAAATTTGATTTTTTCCCCACATGCAGAGAGAAAGGGGGGGGGGGGGAGAGAGAAGAGAAGAGAGAGAGAGAGAAAGAAGGAGAGAGAGAGAAGAGAGAGGAGAGAGAAAAAGAGAAGAGAGGGGAGAGAGAGGAGAAGAGAGAGAAAAAAGGGGGAGAGAGAGAGAGAGAAGAAGAGAGAGAGAGAGAGAGAGAGAGAGGTAAAAGTCATTTTTAAAATCCACTGATATTTTCCCCTACCCATCATTAGGGTTCCCAAGGGGGGCTACTTTTACCCAAGCTAAAAAAACCGCCTTGAAAACTCTTGGCTGCTTTTGAACCCTGTGGGCCGGGGTTTCTTCCACTAACACTCAGTCCAATGACGTCACTTTTTGAGTACCAGCTTCTTTAAAAAAATGACGTAATGACGTAAAATAAGATGACGTCAACCAGCCGTTTTTGGGGGGGGAATGTGGATGTAGGGCCAAACCATTCCTCTGCTGTCCCTGGGATCAACGTAATGCCCTACCCATTTACCTATTTTTAAAAACTATACAAACGGCAGTGCGGGGGCCATGGTTTTTTAAAAATATGCGCTATCCACAATTTTTTTTTCGTCTGTTAGGGCACACTGGTACTTTTTTGCGGCAAAGTTAAAAAAATGCGGAATCCCGCAAGGGCACACCCTAGAAACAACACGGTATATATTATAAGCAATAGAAGGTTGTAAAAAGATATATCCGATTATTAAAACACTGGACACCCCTTTAACAATTGGTACCCGACTCGTGAGAAATTGTAAAAAATTGAACAACACAAAAGAATTTTACAACAATCCCGAAGCTATCACAAGCAACGCAGTAAAAGAAAAAAACCCTTTGGTGTTAGGCTTTATTATAAAAGGATTTGGACTGGGGGTTTTTTGTTTTTGCGAGAAAACCGGTAAACATCCGAGTAAACAAATTCCATCCTTTTGAAAAAAAAAGTTGGGTTTTCATCACTGCTTTTTGGGAATATGTGTACCGCAGGTAAACATCTTTCAACAGGCTCAACTGAATACGTCACATAGTTAATACACGACTGAAATAGTGAAAAACATTAGGGGGGACATACAGAGTTTCCCAAAACATCTGATGAAGCGCGTTCTCTGTCGAACACAAAGCGAAAAAAAACTTGTTTTAAAATTATGGCCACAGACAAAAAAATAAAATTTTGGATTTCACTTCTGAGCTTTTAAAAATGTTTAGTACCCCCCCTGGAAGGGATGTATGTGTTGGGGCAAAAAATAACGATTTTTTTAAAAAACATGTTCACAAAAATATTTTGGCGGGTAGTTGATTTCTTTTAAAAACAAAAAAAGCATTCAAACCCAAAAAATAAATAACAAAAAATGGGGTGAAAGAATATGCACTTATTGTGACAAAAATTTGTTTCGATATACTTTTTTAAAATCTTATCTCTTGTTTCTTTTAGCTTTTTTTGGCAATTTGCTGTGTTAAAAAATGGTTTGAACCCAGAAAAATGTAAAAATAATAAATGGTGACAAAGATATGGCAGTTTTAACAAATTAAAAAAAAAAAAAAAAAATAAAAATCAAAAGATGGACCCTTAAAGGAATTTTAAGATTTAGTATTCAAAGATCTTTTGATCATTAAGTTTAAATTTCCGAATTTTAAAAATTTTTAATAAGATTTTATCTTTTAAAAAATTTAAAAAACTTTTCCATAAAATACTGTAACATTACTGGCAAGGGGATAAAAGAAAATTTGGAAAGTACAAAAATTTTACTCCTCTATCCTCCATAGGCTACTAAGGGGCTCGTCCAATGTAGTGAAATAATACATTATTAATTAAAAATTTAGACCCATGGAGCGAATTTGAAAATTTAACCTTTATTCTCCCCTTAAAACATTAAAATAAAACCATGTCTAAAAGTGTATGAGCCAATTATACTTTGTCAAAAAAAACCAAGCATCACTGGACCACCCCCATGACGCTAATTTTCATTTCAATTTCCAAAAGAAAAAAAGGTGACGGCTCTTCAACTATTCACTCAGACACTAATTCAAATAACGAAATTTTTCACAAACTTTGACACATTTTTGTATCAGAATGTTTTTGCAACAGAAAAAATTCGAAAACATACTTTTTGTGAGGGGGAGACCCCCCCCCCCCCCCCCCCCCCCCCCCCCCCCCCCCCCCCCCCCCCCCCCCACCAATTAAGAAAAAAACAACAACAGCGAAAAATATGATTCAAATAACAGTATGTGTCTCATGGACTTTTCTTTATTAAAAAAGTATCAGAAAATTTTGCACAACCCCTCTCCCCCATCTAACATCCCCCCTCCCCCCCTCAACAAACAACAACAAAAAAAAAACCCCTAACCCCCAAAACCCCAAATTCAAAACGACTGAATGAAAAAACTGCACCATAGCCGGTAGATTACTTTCCCCCCCCCTTAATACAAATATATCTTATAAAAATTTTTTCAAACAGGTTCTTAGTACTGATTCACTGCTATGTACCAAAAAATAGTCTGTTGATCTTATTCAATGCTTATGTCTACACCTTTTTATGGATGGTGTAAAATGCTTTTTTAAAAAAACAACAAAATTTAAAAAAAAACTGAATTTTCTTTAACCCCGTTGACGCCTTAGCACTTCATGACGTCTACTTTTTTAGGCCACTCCCAGTGCCTTACCACCTGGGGGGGGGGGGGCCCCTTTGCACCGATTTTCCCGTTTTTCCTAACTTCGTTTAAGGCCCCATTCCAAAAAAATTTGATTTTTAAGCTTGGGGGGATTCCCTCTCCCCAAATATTTTGGGGAAACCCCCTTTCGTGGGGGAAAATTTTTTTTTTTCTTCGTTTCGTTGGCGAGGACATTTTTTTATTTTTTTTATTTTTGGGATGATTCGGGGGCATTTTATAAATTCCAACTGGCCTTCAAATTATTTTGGGTTTTAAGGGAGAATTTAATTTCTGTGCAAAAGTTGTAAAAATGTCAATATCAAATTGTTGGTAGTTAAGATGCTAGATTTTTGGTGAATTATTACCCTTTGGGGCAAAAACCTTTTGGCAAGCGATTCGGGTCTTTTTTTATATGGCAGTCAAGGGTTTAATCAAATTAGTGTCTTTGATCACATTTTTTTAAACGTGTAATTAAACATTAAAATGGTAAATAAGTAGAGCTTTGCTGGTCAAATGTTACTGATTTTTTTTAAAACTGGGTTTTGCTATGCACTGAAAGGTGCTGGAGATTTTGAATTTACCCCTTGCAGGAGCTTTGGCAAGGGGGGTAATCACTGCTAAAGTTAAATATCATTCATCTTGATGGAAAATTTTTTCTCAAATGTTCATCTATCTAAAAAAAAAAAACCCTACAACACGCTCACCTTGTTCCCATGGGTGCTTGAATAAAAGGGCTTGAATTAGTTAGATGTTGAACAAAATCCCAAACAAATAAAGAAACAACCCCACCCCCCCCCCAAAAAAACCCACAAACAAAAAAAAAAAACGGAACAAAACCCCCCTAAACAAAAAAAAATTTTAGTTTGGAGTACTTTGCCTTTTGGGATGACAAAATAAGTGTGATTTTTTGGAATTTGGTTTTAAACAATGATCTTTTTTTTTTATGGCCCTAATATTTGGTAAAATTTTCGGAGAATTACTTTTATCAAATGCTTTTAAACCATTAAAAGTGAACTATTCTGTTTAAAAGAACGGTTTTAAAATTTGGGTGTGACCAGTTGGTGGTTTGATTCAACAGCTTCTATATACGGGAAATTTTTACATTATTAAGCAGTAACGGCAAATGAAAAGTCGCCTTTCAAGCAACTAAATTTTTAAAAACTTGAAGACAAAAAAAATGTTGTGTTTTTTTTGTGTGCAAACCATTTTGGGGCTTTCGACTTTTACCATTCTTTTAAGCAAACTGTTTTTGGTTTTTTTTTCTTTTTGACATTGAAAAAATTACTTACAAAAAAAAAAGAGGGGATTTAAAAACAGAAGAAACACACCCAAAATAAAATTCACTTATTAATGACCCGTAAACCAGGTATCTAATATCTAGTATTCTACCCCGCATCTTGTTACTCATTACCACAAAAATTGTGTAAACAAACACAACCCTCCACCACCATCAAAGCAGGATTTCAGTTTGGTATAATGGGGTTTGAGAAATAAAAATTTACGGGTTTTCGCTTAAGTAAACATCGGAAAGGAAAATTCATCAATAAACACAGACAAATTTTAACAGACCGCCACCTCCGATTGCCCCATAGTTTGTTTTTTTTTTTTAACTCTCTTCTTTCCCAACTCATGAACATCACAGAGGCACTGCACTTTCATGCGTGTCTTAGCATTTCCCCCTGAAAGAGCCCATCCATCCCCCCATTTGGGGGGCTGAGGGATATTCATGTCATACAGTTGGCCTTCTCTTCAGGAAAAAAAAATGGGGAAAAAGCACCAAAAAAATATCTTGCATACATCATGGGGTCTGGGGTTAAAGTATCATACAAAGGATTCCGAAAATTCCAATATAAAAAAAAAATTTTTAATCATGCTAAATTTTCTATCGATGCTTTTTAACTATTTTAAAAAAAAAATATCTTTACAAAATCCTACTGTTTTTTTCATAAACACAATTCTAAGACTGTTCAATAGACAAACCCATCATAAAAAGAGCATTTTTCTTCTAAAAAAAAGACAATTTCCTTTGTTCAGCATCAAAAACTACACATGATAATTTTCCTGTACATTTTCCAATGTCCATTTTTGTAACCCTTGGAATAAAACACTTGGGTCAGGTTTATCAACCACGTTTCACGACCCTTTTTTTTCTCTTTTAATTTTTTTTTCTTTTTCTTTTAGCTTTTTTTCATTTTTTCCAAACTCGACCCCCCTTTTTAAAGCAACTGATGAAAATTCAAATCGTTCATTTTTATTCAAGGGAAATTTAGCACCCCCTTTCAATGCCGTTTGGGAGTTTTCCCCCCCCACAAAAAAAAATGAACAGAAAAAAAGGCACTGAAAAGCACAACCCCCCTTTCTTTTCCCCACACCGGGGGGGAACTAGAAACCCCCATAAAACTTGAAAGAACACACAAGTAATTTTCAGTTTTTTACTCTGTTTTAAAAGTCAGTAAAAATAGGCCACTCTTTTGAGGTCAAAACCATGAAAAAAAAAATACACACAACTTCATTTCATTTTTCTATATGAAATCTGCTACCCCCCATGCAGTTTCAGTTTTTTAATCCTATCTCGCACCTTGCCTTCGTTTCTCTCTGCAACCCATGTCTGAATACATGTCTAGTGGGGTCTGTCATTCTGTGGGTCTTCTGTTTCATTTTGTACTTTTGACTTCTCCTTGGGTTTCTGGCGAGATTTTTTCCGAACGCGAGCCTGCACCGGGGGGCTAACAGTACTGAATTCTTTTTTTTCCGCCTGGGTCACGTTGAAAACAAAGTCCCGGGGCCCCCCGGGCTCCGCCTTTATGCTGAATCGAGAACGGACGGCCAAGACTGGTGAGCGACAGAAGTGGCATGGTGGGCCAGAGGGGGTTGGGGGGTGTACAGCTTTCCCCCACCATGAAGCCCCCCTGACTGCTGTGGCCCAGCTGCCCGACCCCCTTCGGGTTTCCTGTGCCTGTAGGGCAACAACAACGCTCGAATCAGGGGGCGGTCATCAAAGCTTTGCTACAGCTACTCGCATCAAACTGTTTAAACAGAATCCAAAAAACCTAATGCGTGTCTGACAAACTTCCTACAGAAGCTAAACCCAAATCAAAAGAAAATGAAAGTTTTCACCCTCGATGTCAACATGCTGGGGCGCTGGGCTTTGAGCTTTCACCCTCTTTCTCAAACACGTGGGATGACCAGCATTTGGGGGTTTTAGTGACTCAAATTCCCCTTTCCCACCTGGCAACGTCAACTTTGTACCTCCCTTACTTGACTCACCATTTTCCCCGTAGATGCCCGAGCTTATATTCTGCTCTTCTTTTTGGGCTGATTTCTTTCAGGTAAAAATCCACTTTTGGGTAGGGAAGAGGATATTCTCTTGGGGGCATGGGGGCCCAGGGGGGAAAGAACAAGTTGTACAACCATTACACACAAGTCTCTCTACCTTTCTGTATCACACTGTTTATAACCCCCGCTCCACAAAGGCCATGTCAGGGTTTTCCCCCCGCACCAGGTCCCAAAGTTGCATTGACTTACATTCCAAGGTTAATGCAACAAATCCTTA
>JASPKP010005376.1:7500-10000 GCA_030674155.1 Stramonita haemastoma | reverse complement strand
TTATCTTTTTTAATTCTTTGTGTAAGCAAAAGGTATGGGAATGATTCGAGAAGGCAAAAAAACCAACAACAAAAAACAGACAAGAAAGGGAAGGACAGGAAGAAAAGGAACAAGGCAGAAACACAAAGAGGGGGTAAGCACAGAATTTCCGAAAGGTAGGGATGATAATTATTTATAATCACAGGGCCCCCGGAATCTCCACAGGGGGAAAAAAAAAGTAGAATACAATACCAGCTGCCAGTCCCCTAAGGACAGCAGTATAAGGGTAAAAACCCTAACCTTCACAATGCACTTTTTCCTAACTGACTGTTGGAACTGTTCGATCATAATCGATGTTCACTGTGTCACGCTAAAGTACTACTGGAAGATCGATGGTGTTGTGTGTGTGTGTGTGTGTGTGTGTGTGATTTTTTTAAACTCCTGCCTTTCTTAGTACACTACTAAGGGTCATCAGAATTATTCACGTGGAACACCACCCCATCTCCCCGCTTTTTTTTGGTTTTGTTTTGTTTGTATTAGACCCACAAGTGAGCTGGTTGCCATAGTTACTGTCTAACCTTGACCTTCTTCTCTTCGATTTGTTTGTGTGCTGATAAACAGCTGACACTAAGGGGGCAGGGTGGTGGTGGGTGGGGGGGGGGGGGGGGTGGAGTAGGGAGGGGGGGGGGTCGGGGAGCAAGGGTATTGATTAGTTATCAGGGGAGAGAGAGAGAGGGGGGGGGGTCCGGTTTCTTGCTGAACAAGGCCAAGGGGACGAGACACCGTGACAGATTGTGGTCCTGACACGGCCGTCACGAACGGGGAAAACAAGATTGTGTGGCTCGTGGTTAGGGGGCGGGATGTAGCCTAGTGGTCAGAACATTGCGCTGGCAATTTGACCACCCGAGTTCGATTCTGGAGTTAACATCAGTGCTGACTCCACTCTCCCCAAAAGTCTTCCGGATCAGACTTTAAACCGAGGGCCCCATGTGCCAACGCACGCACGCAGAACATCTTGCGCACACGTTAAATCTTGTTCCGCTTTTCGTAAGAGTAGGCCATCGTGTGCCTAGTGGGGACAGATGACATTTACAAAACTGTATACACACGGGGACTGGGTGTAAAAAAAAAAGAGCATATGAATGCTTATTCCATTATCCTCGATATAAAAGAATAAAATGAAATAAAATAAAGTCTCAATTTGGTGATCTGAGAGTAATAAATTATTGAGGTCGTATCGATTCCCCCCCCCCCCCCCCCCCCCCCCGGTAAGTCCGTGAAGTCGTGGGTTCGAATCTCGGTGGTGAATTTAGGAAGGGGGATTTTGTTGTTGTTTTGTTTTGTTTACGATTCTCTAGGTCAACTTGAAATGCAGACCTGCCAAGTGCCTTGATTCTGTTTGTGTGTGTGTGTCCACCTGCAGAAAATCAAATATGCACGTCAAAGATCCCCCGTCATTCATGCCAGCGTTCGGTTCGTGGGTTCGGGAAACACGAACATACCCAGCATGCATCCTGCACGGGAAAAAAATTAATGTGCTGCTCTGAAGTTGGAAAGTGTCAGCTTAAGACCAGGGAGGGTATAGACGATCTCATGCAGAGCTAGCTACAAGCACAGGAGAAGACCAGGCACTACATGCCCACTCATCATTATAAGAGGGAAAGGAGAGGAGTACTGGGATAATATGCCCCAGCATTCGGCGTTATTTTTTGGGGGGTGGCCCACAGTGCCAAGGTGGGATGACTTTGCTGTTACCGCAGTCCCTAGATGTAAAAAAAACAACAACCCCAAAACAACCCAACACAGCAACAAAAAGCAGCAGCAACAACAGTATATTTCCTTACAAAGATCCCTCCGAAACACTGAATGTTTGAGATAAAAGTTGGAACTAAGGGTATTACACGTACATTCTCATTATCGGGGGGGGGGGGGGATCTTCTTGCATATACTTATAATTATTTGTATCATTGTACATCTACCCAAAGTTTGTATGTTCTGGCACTAACACGAGTATCTAATTATACTACACGAGTGTGCATGCTAACATAAGCACATGAGCACGCTAACACTCACACACACACACACACACACGCGCGCGCGCGCGCATACACACATATTCATTGATTCATTGATCCGTTCATTTATTCATTCACTCAGAGAGAGAGAGAGAGAGAGAGAGAGAAGAGAGAGAGAGAGAGAGAGAGAGAGAGAGAGAGAGAGAGAGAGAGGAAGAGAGAGAGAGAGGGACAGAGACAGAGAGAGACAGAGAGAGAGAGAGAGATCAAAGTCAAATCAAAATCAAATCAAATTCTTTTATTTCGAGGATAATGAATAAACACTCATGTGTGTGTGTGTGTGTGTGTGTGTGTGTGTGTGTGTGTGTGTGTGTGTGTGTGTGTGTGTGTGTGTGTGTGTGTGTGTTGTGAGAGAGAGAGAGAGAGAGAGAGAGAGAGAGGGGAGAGAGAGAGAGAGAGAGAGAGAGAGAGAGAGAGAGAGAGAGAGAGAGAGAGAGACAGACAGA
>JASPKP010005375.1:5000-15974 GCA_030674155.1 Stramonita haemastoma | reverse complement strand
TCCATCATAAAGACTCTGTGGTACCTATATCTAATCCCCCTTAACACCACGTTAGGAATAACCTGGGCATGCAGACTAATAGAAAACCTTCTCAGCAGTGGAAACGTCCTGGCGACGTGTTTTTTCTTTTCTTTTCAAAGACACTCAAAAATGGACAAAATCATATCAATGTTTATGATGTAGAAAAGCCAATGTGTCAGAGGTCAAAAGGTGAGGGTCATGTTTGACATTTTCAAGGACGCCTCATAACTTGCGGACTCATAAGATTATACTTCATTACACCTAGTAAAGTATAAGATACAGGTGAGTAGGTGGGAAAAAGATGAGATAGAAAACAACGAAAAAGGAACAAACAATAGGATGTTTTGATTGACCTTTCGCTACTGCTAAAAACGTTGTAGTGTTTTTCATGCACTCAATGGTTTGTCTGTAGTTGTGTGTGTGATGCTACATATTTTAAGAGTATTCTTTGTTGATATTACTTCTTCTTCTTTTTCTTCTTCTCCTTCTCTCTCTCTCCTCTCTCTCTCTCTCTCTCTCTCTCTCTCTCTCTCTCTCTCTCTCTCTCTCTCTCTCTCTCTCTCTCTCTCTCTCTCTCCTCTCTCTCTCTCCACACACACACACACAATTCACAATCATATTATAATTATATGATATAATATATAATATATATATATATATATATATATATATATATATATATATGTGTGTGTGTGTGTGTGTGTGTGTGTGTGTGTCTGTGTGTGTGTATACAGAGAGAGAGACGAACGAACACGCACGCACACACACACACACACACACACACACACGCACACACACACACACACACACACACACACACACACACACAGAAAGAGAGAGACAGACAGACAGGCATGGGTGGGAGACTGACTTGACAGTGACATATCCGAGGACTCATCTTTACAGCCGACATCACTGTGGTGTAAACCATTGGCGTTATCATCTCCACATTAGCGCGTGTGGCAAGAGTGCATTAAATGTAACTGTTTGACCCCAGTATCACCAATAAGTGGGATTAAATCGTCTGTAAAACAAATTGGATTTATATGACAGATAAATTTTCAAGGCTTCCGGCTCCGGTCTCATACGGTCTCATTTCGTAGCAAACATTTGCTTGGATATGACCAGTCGTCTCAAGGCCACTGGCCAGAACAGACGCTACTTGCTGTTGAATTCTTTCTACAGCGTTTTCCTCTGATAAAGCTTTGATTCTGCCGACAGGAAAGAGACACACATGACAGCGATGCAAACCTCAATAATTAATTGATTGGGATGTCAGTTGCAGAGCCAATAAAGAGCAAAAGTCCCATTTTGCAATCAGTAGGCATCTGTCAGTCTCGGAAGACTGTGGAGTTTCTCACTAGGCTCTAGAGTGCAAAGCCTGCGTAAGTAAATATGGAAGGCAAGCTGTTACCTATGCAGCAGGACCCCTCCCCCCCCCCCCCCCCCTTCTACGTTGCTGGAATGGTCCATTAGAAAGGGAATCGCCGATACGGATGGTTCCAGTGCTGTCGCAGGGGCCGCCAGAACGTTGCCATAATTATAGGCCTATAGTTCCGAACGCCCTAGGGACTCCCAACTCCCCAATTTTTCCTCAGAGATGGTGTCTAAAACACGACACCTGTGTGCATGCTGATTTTTTGTTTTGTTGCCATCCGTTTCTACCGGCACACAATGGCCTGCTCTTCCGAAAGGTCGAACGGGATTTTTAACGTGTGAGCAAGATGTTCTGTGTGCGTTCGCACAAAGGGCCTCGGTTTACAGTCTCATCTAAAGGACTTTTGACATTTTGGAATGGTGACACCCTAACTGTAATGTTCTCTCTGTGAACATAATAAATCTTTATCAACAATATCAACAATTAAGGAGAGACATGCTAGTGAAAAAGTAAGTGCAGCCGATAGGACATTGAAACGTCTGTAAAATGTATGCGGATTTTTCTGTCTTGAGATCATTGGCGATGATACAGATGATAGTGGTCTCTTATTCCTTCGCTCCGTGGAGAGCCTTTAGAGGAGCCACTGATCTGATCATTATGTTAATGTCGTGTCTCTTGGGCAAGGTGAACGCAGTGGAGCTCATCCACCTCCAGGTTCAGGGTGCATGCCTGGTATGTCTTGACTTGACTTGACTTATGCCTGTGGATTCCTGTGGGAACATAGGGCCACAACAACACTCCTCCAACGGACTCGGTTCTGGGAGATCCTCTTCAGCTCGGCCCACGTCATTCCGGCTGCCTTCGTCTCTGCTTCAATGCTTCTGCGCCAGGTCTGTTTTGGTCGACCTACTTTCCGCTTCCCTTGTGGGTTCCAGTCGAGGGCCTGCCTGGTGATATCTGAAGCAGGCTTGCGGAGCGTATGGCCGATCCATCCCCATTTCCTTTTCTTGATCTCCGCCTGGTATGTCAGTGTTCTGCAACCCACCGAACGCTGGCATAAATGACGGATCATTAACGTACATAATACTTGAATGTCTGTAAGTGTATATACGCGAAGAAAATGAAGACACTGACGGGTCTGAAATTCAAGTTGATCCAGAAGATCGTAAAATTAATCCCCACAAGAAGTTGTTGCCGAGATTCGAACCCACAATTTCATGGACTCGTGGAACTGAAGTCAAACAGTCTTAACTGCCTCGGCATGAGCCTTCATCATGATAATGACTCTACTTTAGAACATTTATACAGCTTGGCATGAGACCACATGTCAAGGCCATAATCCCTCCGTTTTTCCCCCGTACAATGCTGCTGAAGTCACCCAAGCCCGAGAGATACGGACACTGCAGTGCTGGACTGGAGGTTTAAGCACCTTTGTCAGTGTACCACTGTATTCATTTCGCGAACCATATTCACCTCTGTCTTTGCTTCTTTCTTTTCTACCCTGAATTTCATACCATCTGTGTTTCTTTGAGTGGAATCAAACTCTTAAAGACTCAGCAGGCGGGCTGGCGGGCTGGCTTTTGATTGGTTTGTCTGCATGACGGCAGCTGGTTTTAGAGAGGGGGTGTGGCTAATGGGTACATAATATACAATGAGCGTTGTTGAAACCCCGTTCGTTATTAGCTAAAGAAGACCGAGACAGACAGAACGCACCAGTCTGGAACACTGCATTTGTCTGAGCTTACCCATTATTGCTTTGTCTATCTTGGCTTGGGACTTTCTCTGTCTTGTATTTTTCTGTCAACTGGTTTTTTTATGGTTTGTTGGTTTGTTTTTATCCTCTTGTTTCTGTCTTTCCGTCTCAGTCTATTTTTGTCTGTGTTTCCGTTTTGTCTGTCCGTTTGTCTATCTGTCCGTTTGTCTCCATCTGTCTGTGTGTCTGTGCCTATCCGTTTGTCTGTCTGTCCGTCCTTTGTCGGTTTGTCTGTCTATCTGTCCGTTTGTCTGTCCTTCTGTTTGTCAGTCCGTTTATTTATCGATTTTTTGTTTCCGGCTATCTCTTTGTCTCTGTCTGTCTGTCTGTCTGTCTGTTTGTCTGTCTGTCTGTCTGTCTGTCTGTCTGTCTCTCTCTCTCTCTCTCTCTCTCTCTCTCTCTCTCTCTCTCTCTCTCTCTCTCTCTCTCTCTCTCTCGTTGAGGTTATTTTTTCATCTTAATGTTATCCCTGAAAAGTGCGGGGACATGATGTAAAAAAGCACACGAGTGCTTATCTACTATTCTCCAATAAAATAATTTGTTGCCTTGCCTTGCCTTGCCTTCCTTCTCTCTTCTCTCCTCTCTCTCTCTCTCTCTCTCTCTCTCTCTCTCTCTCTCTCTCTCTCCTCTCTACTCTCTCTCTCTCTCTCTCTCTCTCTCTCTCTCTTCTTCTCTCCTCTCTCTTTTCTCTCGCTCTCGCTCTTGTACCATACGTGTAGTCCTACCCGATGTAGAGCTCCTCCAGAGGTGAAGCATTTCGTTATCTACAGCGTGTGTCTTTAAATTGCTCTCTGATCTATAGCACTTTTCTGAAATCTCTCTTTCTTTCCCTATCGCCTTTCGCCACGTTCGTCACATACGCACAGACACAGTATTGGGAGCAAACGTCGGGTAATATCTATCTGTGAATCTTTGGTGATGTTATTTTGACTGTAAAAATTCCTTTCCTGGTTGAAATGTTTTCAAGGCCTACCTTCTTTTTATGTTTGCTTGACATCAAGTTTCTTTGTTGGAAGAATAATTGGTTGTTTGGCTTAGTGGTTGGTTGGTTGGTGTGTGATTGTGTATTTGTTTGTTTGCTTTCCTTCCTCATTACGCAAAGTAATCAATGGCCACAAACGGTTAAAGACAATAATGCAAACGTCTGTTTTGAAAAAAAAAAACACCTGCAAGTTATGATAACACTTCTTTCATCGTGTATTCCTATAATTCCTCTACTGCATCTCATGGCAATTACAGGTGTAGCAGGAGGAAGAGACAGAGAGATAAAGAGTGTGTCTGCTTGGCTGAGAATCAGCGCAGCATCCTGTGATGTTAGGGGGAAACAGACAGGCCAATGTTTCTGTGCTCTGGTAATGTTGTCTTTATTCCTGTCAAGTTGTGTTACCGGAGGAGGGCGTTTTAGATAACACGCATTATTGAGAACAGGCTAAGTTGTTTACCTGTAGCCTTCTGGGGAAGAGAGAGGGGGGGGGGAAGAGAGAGGGAGAGAGACAGACAGACAAACAGAGGGAGGGAGGGAGGGAGAGAAAGAGGGAGGGGGGAGAGAGAGGGAGAGAGAGAGGGAGGGAGGGATAGAGACAGACAGAGATACAGAAAAAGAGGCGCCAAGAGAGTGGGGAGAGAGAGACAGATAGATAGAGACAGAGAAGGCAGACAGACAGACAGACAAATATACAAAACTTTCTGACTCTCTTTAGATAGACAGATAGATAGAGTGTACTGTTTCAGGATGCTCACATAAATTCATGATTTATTTCCTCAATCGGCTTGTGTGGAAGATAAAATCAAATATGATGACATCTATTTGATTAAACGAAATAGAAGACAGACACTCTCAGACATAGAGAGAAAGAAGGGGCAAGCAGAAAGATACATCGCAACATTGTTGGCCTTTGAAGTTATTTTGTGTTGCATCTCAGCCGGATGCCAAAAATGATAGCATTGGAATATATATCAAATGTCACTGTATTAAGATAAGTTTGTTTTTCCGCTTCTGTTCTAACCCCAACAAACATTTTTGCACACGTACTCACATACACACACGTACACACACACGCACGCACGCGCGCGCGCGCCACACACACACACACACACAACAGACAACACACCACACACACACACACACACACACACACACACACACACACCACACACACACACACACACACACACACCACACACACACACTGGGGATGGGATAGCCTTGTGGTCCGAACTTTGCTCTCGCAATTTGACGACTCGGGTTCGATTCCCGTTTGAGGGGATTTTTCTCCTGGAATTATCACCAGTGCTGACTCCACTCTGCCTTAAAGTCCCTCGGATGAGACTATAAAACGAGGACCCGTGTGCAAACGCATGCAGGACATCTTGCGCACACATCAAATCATGTACCGCTTTTCGAAAGAGTAGGCCATTGTGTGCCGATGGGAACAGATGACAAGATTTTAAAATCTACATACACACGAGGACTGGATGTAAAAAGGCACATGAGTGCTTATTCCATTATTCTGGGTATAAAAGAATACATAAAGTAAACAGTACAAATTATTTTATCACATTCATGTGTATGTGTTAGTGTGTGTTTTTTTAATTTTTATTATTCATTACTTACTGTATGTATTCTTTTCTATCGAGGATAATGACATATGTGAAGGTTGTATACTGTGCTGTATCATTCCTCTGTTAGAAATATTTTTCCTATTCACTTTTATATGTACGGCTTGTAACCCAATGAATTTCTCTTTTTTTAGATGATAAAATGTTTGACATATCTATATCTATCTATCTATATATCTATATCTATATCTATCTATCTATACATATATATATATATATATATATATTTGTGTGTGTGTAGATACATATATACAAACACACACACACACAAACACACCTACACAACACACACACACACACACACACACACACACACACACACACACACACACACACACACACACACACACACACACACACACACACTACCAAACAAAATAAAAGTTCGCTCCGTCAATCTTGTATAGGTCCGTAATAAAAACAACCAGGACAAGATCCATTGTAGCCTGTCTCCTACAGAACAGTCATGCCATGAATCTTTTAACACACACATGGAAAGCTGCGGCCATTGTGTTTTGGTGGTGTGAGTGAGATGTGAGACGTTCAGATGAATAATGCCTCTGTCTCTGTCTCTCTGTCTGCTTCTCTCTGTTTGTTTGTTTGTCTGTAGTTTACTTTCTTCTTTGTCCTGTAGGTCATGTTTAGTCTGTCTGTCTGTCCACCTGTATGTCTGTCTGTGTGTGTGTTTCTCTTTCTGTTTCTCTCTTTCTCTCTCTTTCTGTCACTCTCTCTCTGTTTTGCATGAGTGTCTAGCTGTCTGTCTGTCTGTTTGTCGGTCTGTCTGTCTGTCTGTCTGTCTACTCTCTCTTTCTCTCTGTCTCCCCTCTATGTCACTCTTTTACCCTCGAACGTTTCCCTCTTGTGTCTGTCTTGTTTTTCTCTCCCATTCCCTCCTCCCCTTACCCCTCTGCTCTCTGCCTCTACTCTGCTCTCCGTCTCTGTCTGTCTGTCTCTGTGACTCTGTTCTCTGTCTCTGTTTCTGTCTCTCTGTCTCTCTCTCTCTGTCCTCTCTCTCGTCTCTGTCTCTCTCTCTCTCTCTCTCTCTCTCTCTCTTCTCTCTCTCTCTCTCTCTCTCTCTCTCTCTCTCTCTCTCTCTCTCTCTCTCTCTTCTCTCTCTCTCTCTCTCTCTCTCTCCCCTTGACGTCACACTGATCAGAACCCTGCGGCACACTAACTATCCCAACCAAGCCCAAATGCCTGGGCCCTCTAACAAGCAGAGCACTATTATCCCAGTGTGTGTGCACACTGACACAGCACAGACACCTGTAGGTAGATAAAGGATGTAGGCATGCACCGCGCCTGCATCTTTTTTTTTTCTTTCCAGAACTTGGTGTTTGCTTATTAGGACTGCTGGGGTGCCAGTATGCTTTCTTTCTTTCTTTTTTTGTTTTAAAGGTTTGGGTTCAATTTCTAGTATCACCAGAAACAGAGTCAGCTGGTTTGTAGATTTTGTGGAAGTAATTATGGTATCTAAATGTTGTTGTCTGTCTTTGTCTCCACCTTTCTGTCTGTCTGTTTTTCTGTCTCTATCTCTGTCTCTGTCACTACTTCTCTCGCTCTGTCTATGTCTATGTCTCTGTCTCTCTTTCTCTCTCTCTCTCTCTCTCTCTCTCTCTCTCTCTCTCTCTCTCTTCTCTCTCTCTCTCTCTCTCTCTCTCTCTCTCCTCTCTCTCTCTCTCCTCCTGTATCTCCCTCTCTTTCTCTCTCTCTCTATCTCTCCCACTCTCTCTCCCACTCTCTCTATATCTCCCTCGCTCTCTCCCTAATCTCTCTCTCACTCACTCTCTGTCTTTCTCTCTCTCTCTCTCTCCCTCCCCACTCTCTTTTTTCTCTCTCTCTACCTCTTCTTTACTTCTTTTCTTTCTTTCTCCTGTCTCTATTTTTCTCGCCCTTCTCCCTTCTTCCTCCTCTTTCTTTCTTCTTCTTCTTCTTCTTCTTCTTCTTCTTCTTCTCTTCTTCTTCTTCTTTCTTCTTCTTCTTCTTCTTCTTCTTCTCTACTTCTTCTACTTCTTCACTACTCATACAGTCAATGAAAACAATAAAGGGAAATCGAGAAAAATGCCATTCAGAGAAGAGCAGCTTTCAAAGAGGATGTTATGACACCAAAAAATGGAGGTTGATCTTTCTCCCATGAAATAAATGTGCATCCATCTGGAGGCAGGTGAGCCACCCTCCTGTCTTATCAGCCCTCTGACGTCACACCGATCATAGCTTCTGTTGCACAACCACCCTGCCAACTTACCTGAGATTCCAGACAGGCCAGACACAGGTGGCACCCCCTCCCCACCCCTTTTCTCTCCCACATACGCACAAGACACAGACGCACGCGTGCGCACACATACACATATGTTAACGCACATATACACGTAATAATACGCTCACACGCATGCACAGACACGCATACATACATACATACGCACGTGCTCACACACACACATACACGCGCGCGCGCGTGCGTTCTGAGGTCGGAGTATGGCTACCTACATGGCGAGGTATTTATAAAATAATATCACACTCGCACAAAGTTCTAATGCAGATAAGTGTTTAGAATCTTGCAGTGATTCATAGATGGAATGAGTAGGTCTAGAGTGCGTACTCTTGGTGATACGCAACAACAATAACAATAATAATGACAACAACAACAATACCCCATTTCCTCCCCTGTCCCGTTCCTGCCGTGCGATACACGAACATTTGAGATAATTTCCTCTCTCCAATCTTCTGTGTGTGTGTGTGTGTGTGTGTGTGTGTGTGTGTGTGTGTGTGTGTGTGTGTGTGTGTGTGTGTGTGTGTGTTTGTGCGCCCTCGCGCGTGCACGCGTGTGGTGTATCATGTCTGTGTCTGTGTTTGTGTGTCTGTGTGTGAGCATGCGTGTGTGTGTGTGTGTGTGTCTGTGTATGTGTGCGTGTATGTGTGTGTGTGTGCGCGCGCGCGCCTGTGCGCACACACCCACACGCTTTTGTGGATGCACTTTGAAGCAGATGTTGCAAGCCTGTGACACTGACATGACAATAGCATTACCATAACAAGAAAAGCATCTATCCGTACAGCGGTGGGTGGTACAGTGGGGAACAAAGACTGCGTACAGCTCGCTCAGTCTCCATCTTGAAAAACTGTCAGGAAAATGAATGAAAAGTAGGGTAGTCTTTGTCACAGCTTTCGTATCGGCCATCAACAGCGGTTTATCAAGTACTGTTATTTAAGATGTTTTATATGTGTAGATGATATGATTATTTATGTTTTTGTAGGCTTCTCCCTGTGTGGTGTCTGCTTGTTTGTTTATTTGTTTTGACTGTCTGACTAGACTGTCTATCTGCCTGGTTTTTTATATTCTTTTATTTCAAGGATAATGGAATAAGCACTCGTGAGCTTTTTTTATATTTATTCCCCGTGTATATGCAGTTTTTGTCGGTTTTCAATTCTATCATCCATATCCACAGGCACACAGTGGCCTACTCTACCGAAAAGCAAAACGGGTTTAAATGTGCGGAAGATGTTCTGCGTTGTGTTCGGGTACGGGACCTAGGTTTATAGTCTCATCTGGACTTTTGTCTGTCTGTGTCTCTGTCTGTCTGTGTCTCTGTCTGTCTGTCGCTGTCTGTCTGTCTGTGTCTGACTGTCTGTCTGTCTGTCTGTCTGTCTGTCTGTCTGTCTGTCTGTCTGTCTGTCTGTCTCTCTCTCTCTCTCTCTCTCTCTCTCTCTCTCTCTCTCTCTCTCTCTCTCTCTCTCTCTCTCTCTCTCTCTCTCTCTCTTCTCTCTCTCTCTCTCTCGTTCTTATTTGATTGTTGATTGTTTACTAATTTTGAGTGTGTGTGTGTGTGTGTGTGTGTGTGCGCGTGCGTCCGTGCGTGTGTGTGTGTGTGTGTGTGAGTGTGTGTGAAAGTGTGTGTGTGTATGTGTGTGTGTGAGTGTGTGCGCGTGCGCGCTTTTTGCTATTTTACTATTGCCTTCATGTTGTTTTATCTTCATAATATCTTCATATTGGTGTAGTTGGTTTTTTTTCCTATTTTGGTGGGGGTTTTGTTTGTTTAGGTAGAGGTTTTTTTTATATCTTATGTCATTCCTGATGAGGTCGGGGACTGGATGGATAAAAGTACATGAGTGCTTATTCGTTATCCTCGAAAAAAATAATTTGATTTGATTTGATTTGATCTCTCTCATCTGTCTGTCTGTCTGTCTGTCTCTGTTCTGTCTGTCTGTCTGTCTGTCTGTCTGTCTGTCTGTCTCTCTCTCTCTCTCTCTCTCTCTCTCTCTCTCTCTCTCTCTCTCTCTCTCTCTCTCTCTCTCTCTCTCTCTCTTTCTCTCTCTCTCTCTCTCTCTCTCTCTCTCTCTCTCTTTCTTTCTTTCTTTCTTTCTTTCTTTCTTTCTTTCTCACTCTCGCATGCTTTTCAAAGTCAGATACTGTAGTGGAAAAAGAAGTAAATGAATCAGGAAAATAATATTCTTCTCGGTATAAATGGAGTTAACAAACGTAGTTACGGGGAAAAGACGAGATGGGTGACGACCTTTATTTTGCAATGTTACACTTAAGGTCTCAAAATCATTAACATTACCTCATATCATTTAACCACCTCCCCGCTCCTTCCTCTTCATATCCTTCACACACACAAATCGAAGTGAATACTTTTTATTTACTATAGTTTAATTTAACAGGATTTTTTGGTTGTTTGCTTGGTTGTTGTTTTATGTTTGGTTGTTTTCTTTTTGCAAGGTTGTTGTTACTGATGTTTGTTTCATGTCAGTAAAAATGGGCTTGCAGTTGAAAAACTTTTAAGATACAAAAATTTGGATAAAAAACAAGGTACTAGATGTTTACTTTCTGATTACGGAATTAATCTTTGTTCTTCTTGTGTTTTTAATGTTTTTGATATGTTTTCCAATCATTTTTGCTCACTCAGTTTTTCTGTGCAAAAGATATAAAACAATTGAAAGTTTAGACCACATCACAAACTTCTTCGACATCTTAAAATTTTGGACGTAACTTTAAAATTGTCTACAAACGCTACACGACATACCTTAAGTCACAGACAGACGGGAGAAGATTGGCAAAAGTTGAAATGAGTACCTTCTGGCAAAACTAATTTTCAAGACACACACACACACACACACACAACACACGCGCACACACACACACACACACACACACACACACACACACACACACACACACACACACACACACACACACACACACGGAGTGGAA
>JASPKP010000537.1:32500-42686 GCA_030674155.1 Stramonita haemastoma | reverse complement strand
CTGGAAAAAGGGGCGGAAGACTGTGGGGAGTGGAAAGCTTTTTGCAAATATTCAGCATGCCCCCACGTGTGCAGGACAAAAACAGGTGAAGGTAAATCCTTACTCCTTTAGCCTAGTCCCCCCTACCCCCCTCCAAAAAAAACCTGCTAAAAGCCAACTGAAAATGGCAAAAGAATGGCAAACTGCCACGTGCAGTGCCGATAAGGAGCATTGATATATGATAGTGAGGTAGGTTTTCCTAACTTCCCAAACCCTTTCCCCAAGCCCAGGAAGCTAGAACCACACCCAATTTACACCCTTGTCAGGTAAAATTTGGAATGGAACTCAACCGTGCGACGGGGGCAACGGGAATTCCAGAGTATGCCAAACGCGTGTTTATGGGACATCTAACCTGAACAGGTCTGCTGATAAAGTCCAGCGACCGTGTGCAGATGTGTCGACCAATGGACACTTCGCTAATGCTCCGACAGTATAGAGAATGGAAATCATTTTTATAACAGGACAGGAAATCCTGATTGAAGACGTGACTTTCAGAGACAGTTTTTTAAATGAAACTAGAAGTTATTAGTATGTCCAAATCAGTTATGATATGAAACCTCACTTTCTATAAACACCAAGTATTGTTACATGATGTTAGGTTGAATTTGTCTCCAAAAATAATTGGCAAAACGTAATATTTCCAATATATTCTTTGTCCTGAATTGTATTGACAGGGGCAAATGTGCTTAAATTGCTTCCCTTAACTCTGAGTCACAGTGACGAAGTGAAATTCACTTGTTTGAGGGAAAGAAGAGAAGAGAGATTAGGGAGTGTCTGTGTCACAGTACAAAGAGCATTTCACACACACACATGCGCATGTGTGCACATGCACATGCACCTGGACACATACAGGTGTACGTACTCACACACACACCCAAACCCACACCGACACCCACACCCACACCCACACACACACACACACACACACACACACACACACACACACACACACACACACACACACACACACACACACACACACACACACACACACTAGCGCGTGGGCACGCACGCACGTACGCACACACACGCACACACGCAGGATATTTTTTTTTACTCCTTTTTAGTTTTTGTTCTTTTCAACATAGACATCATTATTCTCAGATGATGATGATGATGATGATGATGATGATGATGATGATGACGATGATAATTATGATTCTTATTATTATCAT
The DNA here is from genome assembly GCA_030674155.1 of Stramonita haemastoma. Classification (NCBI taxonomy): domain Eukaryota; kingdom Metazoa; phylum Mollusca; class Gastropoda; order Neogastropoda; family Muricidae; genus Stramonita; species Stramonita haemastoma. Next base: position 41,472 of record JASPKP010000537.1, on the reverse strand, counting down.
TGTTGTTGTTGTCATTATTGTTGTTGTTGCTGTTCTTGTTGTTGTTGTTGTTGGGATTTGTATAATCATCATCATCATCATCATCATCATCATCATCATCATCACAATTATTATTGTCGTCGTCGTCATCATCATGATCATCATGATCATCATGATCATGATCATCATCATCATCATCATCATCATTTATCTACATTTATCAGTAGTAGTAGTAGTAGTAGTAGTAGTAGTAGTAGTAGTAGTAGTAGTAGTAGTAGTAGCAGCAGCAGCAGCAGCAGCAGCAGCAGCAGCAGCAGCAGCAGTAGTAGTAGTAGTAGTAGTAGTAGTAGTAGTAGTAGTAGTAGTAGTAGTAGTAGTAGAAGTAGAGGTAGTAGTAGTAGAAGTAATACCATCATCATCAAAAACAACTATAACATGTTATAACACAGTTGAAGTGAGTGTGTGTTTCATCTGTGGTAGAGTTTACTGTCTTACCACACATAGTGTACATAAGAACAAGCAATAAAAGAAGGGAGTTAAGAGGGTTAAGAAAAATGTGTGTTAAAAGGAAGGGTTTAATTCCCTTTATACAACCTCATGGCTTATATTTTAAAAAGTCCACTCACAGATATCTCTAGTAGTGAATAAGACCCCCCCCCCCCCCCCCCCCCCCGGCCAGCGTTAAAAAATCTAAACAATACTAAGCTAAAACATAGAGGACAAGCACAATACCCTATACACTCTCCCCAAAAGGTCCACTCTCCCCAAAAGTCCTTCGGATGAGACTTTAAACCGAGGCCCCGTGTGCGAACGCACGCAGAACTTCTTGCGCACACGTTAAATCCTGTTCCGCTTTTCGTAAGAGTAGGCCATCGTGTGCCGGTGGAAACAGATGACACTATTTACAAAACTGCATACACACGGGGACCGGATGAAAAAAAGCACATGATTGCTTATTCTGTTATCCTCGATATAAAAGAATAAATAAATAAATAAATAAATAAATACACAAAAATTCATTATATCATTTCAAATGAAAATCTAAGTTACAGGGTTAAAAGGTTAAAACCCAAAACATATATACAATTATAACTATATAATATATATACATATATATATATGTGTATATATATGTATATATATATATAAATATATTTTTTTCCTTTGGACTACAAGGAACGCCAAAAAAAGGAAGGTAGCTCTTTAATATCAATGGGCAGGAATTGAGTACAAGTTAGTTCCCCTGTTCCATATACGAACTATATTTTCACTGGTTTTTATTTCTTTATTTTCTGGTGTAGCGTGGTCTTTAATGAATTAGGGAGAACTTGACCATGTGTGAGGTGGTCAGCCCACTACATTGATAAGTTGATAGTGAGGATGACCCCAGTAGACAGGGGTATGGGGTCCACTACTCAAGGTCTTGTGGATGGGGGGGGGGGGGGGGTAGCTTGGGGCTCAAAATGTAATCCTCTGTCATTATATATATATTTTTAATACTATATTTCTTTTCTTTATCCTTGACTTAACATTTCATACAGAGATCACATCACTAATGAAAAAGTGAAAACTAGAATAAAGAATGCCATCTGACCATATGAAGAGCTCCTAACTTCAATGAAAAAACGCAAGGTAAAGTGGTAGGGGCACATCACACGAACATTATAGACTGGCCAAGACTGTCAACTGGAGAACAGTACAAGGAGGGAGACAAAGAGGCAGACAGAGAAAATGATGGGAAGACAACATCAGAGAGTGGACAGGCCTTAGGTGTAGTGATCTGCTACAGAGGGCGGAAGACCGTGGGAGTGGAGGAAGCTGGTTGCAAAATATTCAGCAGTGCCCCCACAGTGTGCAGGATTACAGGACAGGTGAAGGTAAATCCTTGACTCCATTAGCCTAGTCCCTCCCACCCCCTCCAAAAAAACCTGCTAAAAGCCAACTGAAAATGGCAAAAGAATGGCAAACTGCCACGTGCAGTGCCGATAAGGAGCATTGATATATGATAGTGAGGTAGGTTTTCCTAACTTCCCAAACCCTTTCCCCAAGCCCAGGAAGCTAGAACCACACCCAATTTACACCCTTGTCAGGTAAAATTTGGAATGGAACTCAACCGTGCGACGAGGCAGCGGGAATTCCAGAGTATGCCAAACGCGTGTTTATGGGACATCTAACCTGAACAGGTCTGCCGATAAAGTCCAGCGACCGTGTGCAGATGTGTCGACCAATGGACACTTCGCTAATGCTCCGACAGTATAGAGAATAGAAATCCTTTTTATAACAGCACAGGAAATCCTGATTGAAGACGTGACTTTCAGAGACAGTTTTCAAAGTAAAACTAGAAGTTATTGCTATGTCCAAATCAGTTATGATATGAAACCTCACTTACTATAAACACCAAGTATTGTTGCATGATGTTAGGTTGAATTTGTCTAAAAACAAAATTGGCAAAACGTAATATTTCCAATATATTCTTTGCCTGAATTGTACCGAGAGGGGCAAAAGTAGTTCAATTATTTCCCTTAACTCTAAGTCACAGTGACGAAGTGAAATTCACTTGTTTGAGGGAAGGAAGAGAAGAGAGATTAGGGAGTGTCTGTGTCACAGTACAAAGAGCATTTTTAATTCACACATACACACATGCGCACCTGCGCACATGCACATGCACACACACCTGGACACATACAGGTGTACACAATCATACACACACACACACACGCACACACACACACACACACACACACGCACGCACGCACGCACGCACGCACGCAAACACACACACACACACATACACACACTAGTGCGCGGGCAAGCACGGACGTACGCACACACACGCACGCACGCAGGATATTATTCTCCTTTTTAGTTTTTGTTCTTTTCAACATAGAGATCACTATTCTCACATGATGATGATGATGATGATGATGATGATGATGATGATGATGATGATGATGATGACGACGACGATGATTATTATGATTTTTATTGTAATTGTTGTCATTATTGTTGTTGTTGTTGTTGCTTGGGTTTTTATCGTCTTCATCATCATCATCATCATCATCATCATCGTCATCATCATCATCATCATCATCATCATCATCATCATCATCATCATCATCATTTATTTTCATATATCAGTAGTGGTAGTAATAGTAGTAGTAGTAGTAGTAGTAGTAGTAGTAGTAGTAGTAGTAGTAGTAGTAGTAGTAGTATCATCATCATCATCATCATCATCATCATCATCATCATCATCATCTTCATTTATCTTCATTTATCAGTAGTGTAGTAGTAGTATGAGGTAGTAGTAGTAGTAGTAGTAGTAGTGCAGTAGCAGTAGCAGTAGCAGTAGCAGTAATATTGTCATCATCATCATCATCATCATCATCATCATCATCATCATCATCATCATCATCATCATCATCCTTTAAAAAAGAAACCAACTATAACATGTTATAACAAAGTTGGAGTGAGTGTGTGTTCGTCTGTCTCTGTCTGTGGTAGAGTTTACTGTCTTACCACACATAGTGTACATGAAGACAAGCAATAAAAGAAGGGAGTGAAGAGGGTTAAGAAAAATGTGTGTTAAAAGGAAGGGTTAATTCCCTTTGTTCAACCCTATGCCTTATATTTTAAAAAGTCCACTCACGGATATCTCTAGTAGTGGATAAGAACCCCCAGGGCCACCGTTAAAAAATCTAAACACTTCTAAGCTAACACATAGAGGACGAGTACAATACGCTATACACAAAAATTCATTATATCATTTCAAATGAAAATCTATGTTACAGGGTCAAAAGGTTAAAACCGAAAACATATATACAATTATAAATATGTAATGTATATACATATATATATATATATATATATATATATATATATATATATATATATATATATATATATATATATATATATATATATATATATATATATAGTAGTAGGCCTCCGTCAGTCGGTGTCGACTATGGAATTCGTGCCAAAAGACAGGTCATTTGTTCAGTGACAACACCGGCTGTGGCTGGTCAGTCCTATGCGGGAGTGGCAGTCTCTGTTGCATCTGATGCAGATGTGGCTTGTTGAGGTGGCTGGAGCACATGCCTTCTGCTTGGCTCTCTTTTCGTTTGCTGCGGTGTGGATCTTTTCTTCACCACACTTCAGCTGTTTGTGGAGAACACTGCGCCATTTGCTGCGGTCAGCCGCTACCTCCTCCCAGTTCTCTAGGTTGATGTCCAGGGCTTTCATGTCACGCTTGCAGACGTCTTTGTAGCGCAGTTGGGGGCGGCCAATGCTTTTCTTGCCGGAGGCAAGTTCACCATAGAGGAGATCTTTAGGAATGCGTCCATCCTCCATCCTTCGCACGTGACCGAGCCATCTGAGTCTGCGTTGTCTGAGGAGTGTGTACAAGGTGGGAAGACCTACAACCTCGAGGACCTGAGCGTTGGTAACTTTGTCACTCCAGTGGATGCCGAGGATACGACGGAGAGAGCGCAGGTGGAAGCTGTTCAGTTTGCGCTCCTGTTTGGAGTATGTTGTCCATGTTTCACTGCCATATAGGAGAGTGCTGACGATGCAGGTGTTGTACACTGCCATCTTGGTGGAAATTGTCAGCTTTGGGTTCTCCCAGACACGGGTAGTGAAGCGTCCTAAGGTCGTAGCAGCCTTGCCGATGTGCTTGTTGATCTCGGCATCAAGGGATAGGTTGTCACTGATGGCAGTCATCGATGTAGATGGCTGGTGTAGTTACCACGTCCTGGCTCAGCACATTGGTCTTTTTCAGGCTGATTGGCAGGCCGAAGTCTTTGCAGGCCTTGGACTACAAGGAACGCCAACAAAGGGAAGGCAGCTCTTTATTATCAATGGGCAGGAATTGAGTACAAGTTAGTTCCCTTGTTCCATATAGGAACTATGTTTTCACTGCTTTTTATTTCTTTATTTTCTGGTGTAGCGTGGTCTTTAATGAACTAGGAAGAACTTGCCCATCTGTGAGGTGGTCAGCCCACTACAGTGATAAGTTGATAGTGAGGATGACCCCAGTAGACAGGGGTATGGGGTCCACTACTCAAGGTCTTGTGGATGGAGGGGGGACTTGGGGCTCAAAATGTAATCCTCTGTCGTCATATATATATATATATGTAATATATATATATATATATATATATATATATATATATATATATATATATATATATATATATCTTAATACTGTTTTTTTTTCTTTATCCTTGACTTGACATTTCATACAGAGATCACATCACAAATGAAGGAGTGAAAACTAGAATAAAGAATGTCATCGGACCATATGAAGAGCTCCTAACTTCAATGAAAAATCGCAAGTTTAAGTGGTAGGGGCACATCACACGAACAATATAGACTGACCAAGACTGTCAACTGGAGAACAGTACAAGGAGGGAGACAAAGAGGCAGACAGAGAAAATGATGGGAAGACAACATCCGAGAGTGCACAGGCCTTGGGTGGAGGGATCTGCTACAGAGGGCAGAAGACTGAGGGGAGTGGAGGAAGCTGGTTGCAAAATATTCAGTAGTGCCCCCACAGTGTGCAGGACTACAGGATAGGTGAAGGTAAATCCTTGACTCCATTAGCCTAGTCCCCCCTACCCCCCTCCCCAACAAACCTGCTAAAAGCCAACTGAAAATGGCAAAAGAATGGCAAACTGCCACGTGCAGTGCCGATAAGGAGCATTGATATATGATAGTGAGGTAGGTTTTCCTAACTTCCCAAACCCTTTCCCCAAGCCCAGGAAGCTAGAACCACACCCAATTTACACCCTTGTCAGGTAAAATTTGGAATGGAACTCAACCGTGCGACGAGGCAGCGGGAATTCCAGAGTATGCCAAACGCGTGTTTATGGGACATCTAACCTGAACAGGTCTGCCGATAAAGTCCAGCGACCGTGTGCAGATGTGTCGACCAATGGACACTTCGCTAATGCTCCGACTGTATAGAGAATAGAAATCCTTTTTATAACAGGACAGGAATTCCTGATTGAAGACGTGACTTTCAGAGACAGTTTTCAAAGTAAAACTAGAAGTTATTGCTATGTCCAAATCAGTTATGATATGAAACCTCACTTACTATAAACATCAAGTATTGTTCCATGATGTTAGGTTTAAATTGTCTAAAAACAAAATTGGCAAAACATAATATTCCTAATATATTCTTTGTCCTGAATTGTATTGGCAGGGGCAAAAGTAGTTCAATTATTTCCCTTAACTCTGAGTCACAGTGACGAAGTGAAATTCACTTGTTTGAGGGAAGGAAGAGAAGGGACATTAGGGAGTGTCTGTGTTATAGTGCTAAGACCAGTTCTTATTTACCACACACACACACACACACACACACACACACACACACACACACACACACACACACACACATACACACACACACACACACATACACACACACACACACACACACACACACACACACACACACACACACACACACACACACACACACACACACACACACAGAGTAACACAAAGACACACGCATGCTCGCATACACTTACCAACACAGACACATATACGCACGCATGTACGCACACCACTCACTCACACACACACACACACACACACACACACAGATGACATTTACAAAAACTGCATACACATGGGGACTGGATGTAAAAAAGCACAAGAGTGCTCATCCCATTATCCTCGATATAAAAAACAACAAAAATTACTAAACTAAACACACACACAAACACACACACACACAACACACAACATACACACACAACATACAGACAGACAGACAGACAGACAGACAGACAGACAGACAGACAGACACACACACACACACACACACACACACACACACACACACACACACACACACAACATACAGACACACAGACACACAGACATACAGACACACAGAAACAAGGTTGTCAAGTTTGGACTTGACAGGTTGTCAAGTCTTCAGGTGTGCCCCCATTGTCGCCAGACTAACGGATAGATATATAGATAGATAGACAGACAGACAGACAGACAGACAGACAGACAGACAGACAGACAGATAGACATATAGATAGAGAGTCACAGTAACATTAATGATAATGATAATAGAAGTAGTAATAATAATGATAATATAACACAACAAATATTTTAATACCAGCAAAAGACGAGAAGTTCACGTGGGATATGATTGTACCTAAAACCAATCTACAAGTAAATATTGTCACATAAAACAGCACAGATCAGTAACATATTTCCATACATACCCTTTCGTTTATTCATATACAAAGAGTTTTTATAATCCAGTTCCATCGATGGAAACATGCATGCGTGCACACAAGAAAGCAAGCACCAGCGTATGCATACATGTTCATGCACACGCACCGCGGTGCACACGTGCAAACACACACACGCGCGCGCGCGCACGTGCACAACACACACACACACACTTTCTCTCTCTCTCCAGCAATGTTATCACATGGTTAATAATAACAACAACAACAACAACAACAACAACAACAACAACACGGCGGACGATGATGATAGAACTCGACAAAACTTTGAGAAAGGCAAAACAGAGAGGGGAATGGAGGGAACTGGTTGTCAAGTCTTCAGGGGAGCCCCTAAGGTCACCAGACTAATGCAAATTCAAGGCAAGGCAAATTCTTTTATTCGAAGATAATAGATAAGCACTCGTATGCTTTTTTACATCCAGTCCCCGCCCTTTTCAGGGATAACATCAAGATAAAAAGATAACCTGTCACTAAACAGCAACAATAATAATGATCCAAATACCAAGAGCAAGAAACCATACCAAGTATCAAACAACAAGCAAGAAATAAGACAGAGATACAATAATAAGGTAATGATATGAAAAGGCACTCATTCAGAAACGAAAACAAGAAGTAAGAATTAATGATGATTTTGATTTGAAAAAAAAGCGCAATAATTAAAGAGCAAACATGAGAATATGATGAGGTAACTGACTGAAAACATTAATCCACCACCATCTATCAACAAAATAAGTCATATAAAACATAACATTTTGATAAAGGGGAGAAAAAAAACAACTCACACTCACACACACACACACACACACACACACACACACACACACACACACACACACACACACACACACACACACACACACACACACACACACACACACACACACACATTCATTCACACATTCACTCACTCACTCACTCATTCACAGGTTCGCCTGAGAGAGAGAGAGAGAGAGAGAGAGAGAGAGAGAGAGAGAGAGAGAGAGAGAGAGAGAGAGAGAGAGAGAGAGAGAGAGAGAGAGAGAGTACATAGTACATTCCAAATCAGGTTATATTGCGTATAGTTTTCAACTGACCCGCAATATTGTCACTAGCTCTCTCCGTGATTGTAAGTGTAGGCTACAGATAAACACCTAAAGATGATGGATATGTTCATTACATAAGAATAAGGGATAGATAGATAGATAGATAGATAGATAGATAGATAGATAGATAGATAGATAGATAGATAGATAGATAGATAGATAGATAGATAGATAGATAGATAGATAGATCGATCGATCGATCGATCGATCGATCGATCGATAGATCGATAGATGGATGGATGGATGGATGGATGGATGGATGGATGGATGGATGGATGGATAGATGGATCCAATCCAATCCAATGATGTTGCTTATAACCCCGCCGACCACATAGGCCATATCAGGGCTATCAGCTCGTCACATTTTAAAACTCGTATTAAAGGTGTGCGACTATGTACAGTTTAAAACGAGGTATAAAACCAACTCAACTGTCCTTGCCTGTATCGACGCCCCAGTCGACCATAAGGGTCAGCCCAGGACGGCCCCCGCGTCGTGGGAAAACCCACATCGATCACACTTAAAACGAGAAAAACCAAAACCAGATTCCTTAAAACAACCTTGTCCTTAGAGACCAACCATACCACTTTCACTCATATCAGACGAAAAAAGCCGTATTCTCTCAGGAAGTTAAAAATG
>JASPKP010000537.1:15000-20000 GCA_030674155.1 Stramonita haemastoma | reverse complement strand
CAGACAAACAGACAGACAGACAGACAGACAGACAGACAGACAGACAGACAGACAGACAGACAGACAGACAGATAGATAGATAGATAGATAGATAGATATGATAGATAGATAGATAGTATAGTAGAAATAATGATAATGATAATAGAAGTAGTAATAATAATGATAATATAACACAAAAAATATTTTATTACCAGCAAAAGACGAGAAGTTCACGTGGGTTATGATTGCACCTAAAACCAATCTACAAGTAAATATTGTCACATAAAACAGCACAGATCAGTAACATATTTCCATACATACCTTTTCGTTTATTCATATACAAAGAGTGTTTATAATCCAGTTCCATCGATGGAAACATGCATGCGTGCACACAAGAAGGCAAGCACCAGCGTATACATACATGTTCATGCACACGCACGCGCGTGCACACGTGCACACACACACACACACACGCGCGCACGCGCGCACGCACACACACACACTTTCTCTCTCTCTCCAACAATGTTATCACATGGTTAATAATAACAACAACAACAACAACAACAACAACAACAACACGGCGGACGATGATGATAGAACTCGACAAAACTTTGAGAAAGGCAAAACAGAGAGGGGAATGGAGGGAACTGGTTGTCAAGTCTTCAGGGGTGCTCCTAAGGTCACCAGACTAAGGCAAATTCAAGGCAAGGCAAATTCTTTTATTCGAGGATAACAGATAAGCACTCGTGTGCTTTTTTACATCCAGTCCCCGCCCTTTTCAGGGATAACATCAAGATAAAAAGATAACCTGTAACTAAACATCTACAATAATAATGATCCAAATACCAAGAGCAAGAAACCATACCAAGTATCAAACAACAAGCAAGAAATAACACAGAGATACAATACTAAGGTAATGATATGAAAAGGCACTCATTCAGAAACGAAAACAAGAAGTAAGAATTAATGATGATTTTGATTTGAAAAAAAGCGCAATAATTAAAGAGCAAACATGAGAATATGATGAGGTAAATGACTGAAAACATTAATCCACCACCATCTATCAACAAAATAAGTCATATAAAACATAATATTTTGATAAAGGGGAGAAAAAAACAACTCACACGCAAAACACACACACCACACACACACACACCACACACACACACATCACTCACACACATTCACCACAATTCACTCACACATTCACTCACACATTCACTCACACATCACTTCACTCACACATTCACTCACACATTCACTCACAATCACTCATCACTCACTCACATTCACTCACACATTCACTCACTCACTCACATCACTCACTCACTCACTACTCACTCACCTCACTACACTCAGAGGTTCGCCTGAGAGAGAGAGATTTGATTTGATTTGATTTGATTTATTTTATAACGAGGAAAATGGAATAAGCACTCTTGTGCTTTTTTACATCCAGTCCCCGTGTGTCTGCAATTTTGTAAATGTCATCTGTTCCCACCGGAACACGATGGCCTACTCTTACGAAAAGCGGAACAGGATTTAACGTGTGCGCAAGATGTTCTGCTTGAGTGAGAGAGAGACAGAGACAGAGACAGAGACAGAGACAGTGAGACAGAGAGACAGAGAGACAGTGAGACAGTGAGACAGAGAGACAGAGAGAGAGAGACAGAGAGAGAGACAGAGAGAGAGAGAGAGAGAGAGAGAGAGAGAGAGAGAGAGAGAGGAGACAGACAGACAGACAGACAGACAGACAGACAGACAGACAGACAGACAGACAGACAGACAGACAGACAGACAGACAGACAGACAGACAGACGGACAGACAGACAGACAGACAGACAGAGAGAGCATCCCCAAATTACATCGTCATCAAAACAAACCAGTCAACAAAAATAGTTCAAAAGACTCACACTTCCATAAAAAATAACTATCATCAATGAAACCTAAAAGCTCACAATTTGACCAAACCTAACAAGGAAAAGAAAACCCAGAGAGAGAGAGAGAGAGAGAGAGAGAGAGAGAGAGAGAGAGAGAGAGAGAGAGAGAGAGAAGAGAGAGAGAGAGAGAGAGAGAGCGACTAAGAGAGAGAGAGAGAGAGAGAGAGAGAGAGAGAGAGAGAGAGAGAGAGAGAGAGAGAGAGAGAGAGAGAGAGAGAGAGAGAGAGAGAGAGAGAGATGATGGGTGCGTGCTGATGTTCAGAACTTGTGTTGTGATATACAAAATATATAATTATATCCTTGATGCATGCTTATAACCCACTGGAATTTCTGTGTTTTTGAGATGATAAAAATATTTGATTTTGAATTTGAAAATCTGCAAAGATTGACTTACTGTGTCCTCTGTAGAGGTTGTGTGTGTGTGTGTGTGTGTGTGTGTGTGTGTGTGTGTGTGTGTGTGTGTGTGTGTGTGTGTGTGTGTGTGTGTGTGTGTGTGTGTGTTGTGTTGTGTGTGTATGTTGTGTGTGTGTTTTGTGTGTGTGTTTGTGTGTGTGTGTGTTTATTTTATTTATTTTTGTTGTTTTTATATCGAGGATAATGGGATGAGCACTCTTGTGCTTTTTTACATCCAGCCCCTGTGTGTATGCAGTTTTTGTAAATGTCATCTGTGTGTGTGTGTGTTTGTGTGTGTGTGTGTGTGTGTGTGAGTGCGTGCGTGTGTGTGTGAGTGCGTGTGTGTGTGTGTGTGTGTGTGTGTGTGTGTGTGTGTGTGTGTGTGTGTGTGTGTGTAAGTAAGAACTGGTCTTAGCACTATAACACAGACACTCCCTAATGTCCCTTCTCTTCCTTCCCTCAAACAAGTGAATTTCACTTCGTCACTGTGACTCAGAGTTAAGGGAAATAATTGAACCACTTTTGCCCCTGCCAATACAATTCAGGACTAAGAATATATTAGGAATATTACGTTTTGCCAATTTTGTTTTTAGACAAATTCAACCTAACATCATGCAACAATACTTGATGTTTATAGTAAGTGAGGTTTCATATCATAACTGATTTGAACATTCTAATAACTTCTCGTTTTACTTTGAAAACTGTCTCTGAAAGTCATGTCTTCAATCAGGGTTTCCTGTCCTGTTATAAAAAGGATTTCTATTCTCTGTACTGTCGGAGCATTAGCGAAGTGTCCATTGGTCGACACATCTGCACACGGTCGCTGGACTTTATCGGCAGGACCTGTTCAGGTTAGATGTCCCATAAACACGCGTTTGGCATACTCTGGAATTCCCGCTGCCTCGTCGCACGGTTGAGTTCCATTCCAAATTTTACCTGACAAGGGTGTAAATTGGGTGTGGTTCTAGCTTCCTGGGCTTGGGGAAAGGGTTTGGGAAGTTAGGAAAACCTACCTCACTATCATATATCAATGCTCCTTATCGGCACTGCACGTGGCAGTTTGCCATTCTTTTGCCATTTTGGAAAAAAAAAACCCATAGACATTTTCCACTTTTTCTTTAACTCTGATAGAACTGGCCATGGAATTCAGGAATTATGATTTTAATTTTAATTTGATTTTATACCACTTTATGTCACAGCAGATTTCTCTGTGTGAAATTCGGGCTGCTCTCCCTGGAGAGTGCATGGCCACAAGTGCATCTTTTTTTTTGTACCACATATCATCAACCTCTCTGTACATCTGTCTCTCTATCTCTGTCTCTATCTCTGTGTTCGTGCCATCTTGATTTCACACACACACACAGAAACACACACACCATTATGAGACCATATACCTAGGCCTGTGTGCGAATGCACGCAAAACATCTTGCACACATGTTAAAACCCATTCCACTATTCGGAAGAGTAGACCATTGTGTGCCGCTGGGAACGGATGACAAAACTGACAAAACTGCACACATATGGGGGACAGGATGTGAACAAGCTCATGAGTGCTTAGCCTATTCCATTATCCTCGAAATAAAAGACTAAATAGATAAAATAAAAATAATAACGCGCGCGCGCGCGCGCACGCACGCGCACACACACACACACACCACACACAACACACACACCACAACACACCACACAGACAAATACATGAGTACATACTTATGGACACACACATACACACAAACACACACATACACGCATGTACGCACGCACGCGCACGCACACACACACACACACACACACACACACCACGCACGCACGCACGCATGCGCGCACGCACACACACACACACGAGATCACCACCTAAAATTCCCATACATTTTAAGTGTGGAGAGCATGTAATTGAAACAGTAGAAACTTACAAATATCTAGGTGTCATCTTTCATCAGAATGGTAAGTTTCAAGCAACACAAGAACATTTAGTAAAAGTAATAAAGCATTGTACGCCTTTAAAAGAGCAGTTCATGGACAAAATTTAAAGACTACTATAATAATGTGTTTATTTGACTCATTAATAACTCCTGTTTTAACTTATGGAGCAGAAGTTTGGTTTCCTTTTTGTTTTCATGGGGAGACAGAATTTCATATTGATGAATTGTTTAAGACATGCTTATCTAATCAGTTTCTGTACGAACATTTTCATAATAAATTTTGTAAACAAATACTGGGAGTTCATAAAAAAGCATTGGTACTACCCACTCTGGGTGAATTAGGAAGATTTCCACTGACCCTTAAAATCATATGCCAGATAATATCCTTTTGGATTCATTTAACAGAATCAAAACCAAACTCGTATATTAGAATAGTATACGATTATTTGTATCAGACGAATACATGTGATAAATGGATCAATACAGTAAAAAAAAATATCCTTTACACAATTGGGTTTAAACATGTGTGGAAAAACCAGAGTACTTTTGATGTTCATCGGTTAAGTTATGCTGTTCAAAGAAAGCTTCAGACCATGTATAAAACATTCTGGAACTACCAGAAAAAACAGTTTGCAAAACTAAAATTTTATGATTTTGTAACCAAGGAATACAGACTGGAACCATATCTTATTAACTATGAAAACAAAACTCATAAAAATACTTTTTGTAAATTTCGCTTAAGCTGTCACGATTTAATGATAGAGAAAGG
>JASPKP010000537.1:0-10000 GCA_030674155.1 Stramonita haemastoma | reverse complement strand
TTACGTCTAAATGCTTGGAAAACTAAATATTCAAAAAATGTTTTCTGCACTTGTTCTGCTATTATATCAGTCCATCATATATTGTTTGATTGCCCTGTGCTCATTGCCTCGTATAAAAGCAAAGGGATAGATTTAAGAAAAAAATATGGAAATATCCAAAGTGTCCTGTACGATTCCGAGTCGCATGTCCTAGTATCAGTTGCAGAAAGTATTTGCCAGTCACCAGTAGGTCAGTTACTATAAATGAAATTGTATAAACTTATCATCTTTCATTACATTCTTTATCCTTTCACCTTTTCCCCACATCCCCTTTTCAGTGCATCCTTAGGCTAACGTGAATGTACCATTGTCTAAATCACCTTGTAGTGAACGGACATTAAACCAATGAGAAGAAGAGAAGAAGAAGTACATGAGTGAGTGAGTTGCGTATATGTATGTATGTATGTATGTATGTATGTATGTATGTATGTATGTATGTATGTATGTATGTATGTATGTATGTATGTATGTATGTATGTATGTATGTATGTATGTATGTATGTATGTATGTATGTGTGTGTGTGTGTGTGTGTGTGTGTGTGTGTGTGTGTGTGTGTGTGTGTGTGTGTGTGTGTGTGTGTGTGTGTGTGTAACCTACGTGTAGGAGTGAGTTTTACGTGTATTATTATCATACTATTATCACTAGTGTTGATACTATTCTTATTGTCATCATTATAATCATTGTATTATCTTTAGTTCCTTCTGAGTTCATTTTGTTGTTATGAGTTGTAACAATGTTGTAGCTAAGTATTTTTGGGTGGACTTTTCTTGGTTGCTAAGTTGTTTATTTCATTATGTTTCTTTGGTTGCTCTTTATCTATTAACGCTTCTCTTTTTCTTTTATAATCAAAATCATTTTATTGTGGCTTCTGATTTTCGTCTTCTGAATGTGTGCATTTTTATTATCTTATTATGTATAATGTCCTTATTCCTTTATGTTGTTTGGTACTGCATATAGTTTTACTGTTTAGTATCTTTTTATCTTGATGTTTTCCCTGAAAAGGGCGGGGACTGGATGTAAAAAAGCACATGAGTGCTTATCTATTATCCTCGAATAAAAGAATTTTGCCTTGCCTTGCCTTGCCTTGCCTTGCCTTGCCTCTCTCTCTCTCTCTCTCTCTCTCTCTCTCTCTCTCTCTCTCTCTCTCTCTCTCTCTCTCTCTCTCTCTCTCTCTTCTCTCTCTCTCTCTCTCTCTCTCTCTCTCTTCTCTCTCTCTCTCTCTCTCTCTCTCTCTCTCCTCTCTCTCCTCTCTCTCTCTCTCCCCATCACACACACACACACACACACACACACACACACACACACACACACACACACACACACACACACACACACACACACACACACATTTTAAATATTTCAAAAGCAATGCTAAACACCATGGATACATTTTTACCCTGAGGGGCAAGGCAAGGCAAGGCAAGGCAAGGCAAGGCAAAGTCTTTTATTCGAGGATAATAGATAAGCACTCGTGTGCTTTTTTACATCCAGTCCCCGCCCTTTTCAGGGATACATGAAGTTGAAAATATAGTAAACAATAAGACTTTACGCAGTACCAAACAACACACAAGAATAAAGGACACTATATATGATAAGGTAATAAAATGCACTCTTTCAGAAGACAAAAATCAGAAGTCACAATAAAAAATTTTTGATTATGGAAAAAAAAGAAAAGCGTTAGTAGATAAGGAGCAAACAAGGGAACAAAATGAATTAGACAACCGAAAACATCAATCCACAGGGGGAGAGAGAGAGAGAGAGAGAGAGAGAGGAGAGAGAGAGAGGAGAGAGAGAGAGAGAGAGAGAGAGAGAGAGAGAGAGAGAGAGAGAGAGAGAGGGAGGGAGGGAGGGAGGGAGAGAGAGAGAGAGAGAGAGAGAGAGAGAGAGGAGAGAAGAGAGAAGAGAGAGAGAGAGAGAGAGAGAGAGAGAGAGAGAGAGAGAGAGAGAGAGAGAGAGAATCATTACTGCGTTTAGGTGCATTTTATGTCGGTGACACGGGGACTTTTTTTATTTGTGCTTCTGGCCAGAATTTACTGACGTTAGGCAAGTTGTGTTATTTAAAATTAATTTGTACTGAGAAACTTGTTATGCTAAGAAACATGTACATAATACGTACACATTTATTACTTTTGAGCTCTAGCATTTTGCAACAGCCCGAAGACTCACAGTTACCTCCCTTGAAGACACTCTCTTGGTATTTAAAACGCAAACGCGTTCCCACATTCTGCTATTGATTCGGCTGAAGCAGACGACGACTGATGCACACTTGGAACACGGGCAGCAATCGAAAGTCATCATTTGGAGAGAAGCTTGGAAAACATGAGCTTTTGGCCTTGAAATTCAGTTTGAAGACTCTGTGTAGGACTGTTCTGAAAACAGGAGAAAAAAAATGAATGCGTTAAAGTCAACAGTTCATTCACTTTTCACCCGACATTTATTCATCACGAACGTTTGTGCGAGTGGTGGGCTGCTAGGCCTCGGAGATTGCATTATCCAGAATTTAGAAAATTTGCACATAAGAAGGAAGACTGGCGTCGTGAGAGCGTACAACTATCACCGCACAGGTAAGATTTATGTTCGTTGAATCATTTTGTATTTTGTGTAGTAATGTCGGAAGGTGTTCGTCGGGGTGCACTCAAGGTCACTTTTTAGGTTGCATCTTTGTTAGGCCTAAATCTGTTTGTGTTTGTGTGTGTGTGTGTGTGTGTGTGTGTGTGTGTGTGTGTGTGTGTGTGTGTGTGTGTGTTATGCAGATTCATTAAAGATTGCACTTTGTATGATTTGCCAAAGATCTGCGATATATTGTATCTAAACATAGTATGATATTTTGAGATATTTTGAGAAGTCAAAATATCATACAAAGAACACAAGACCAATAACTATGTGAAAGAAGAAATCAAAAAGGGTGTGGGCCCCCAAGAGCCTTTGCTCTCCACCATAAAGAGGAGAAAGCTGATGTGGTTTGGTCACACCACAAGACACAACACCCTAGCAAAAACCATCCTGCAAGGAACAGTCGAGGGCAAGAGAAGAAGAGGCCGCCAAAAGAAATCATGGGTTGACAACATCAAAGACTGGACCACCCAACCCCTACAACACCTCCTACTAGCCACACAGGATCGTGAAGCATGGAAAAAGATCTCTGTTGCGTCTTCTCTCATGTCCCCCCTACGTCCTTTGGGACATGGGGCTGAGTGAGTGAGTGAGAAACATAGTAACATTCCTTCAAAATTGCATCAGTCACCCGGCATCTTCCATCAGATCATTGATCAGTAGGCCTATGTGTACAATGTCAATTGATACAAGTTACCAGCAGTTGACCTATCAGAGGTCAGCAGAGAATTGCTATCAGTAAGTCAGCAGACATTTGACCAGCATCAAAGGTCTAGATGAGCTGAATGAGTGCATCTGTACATTACAATTTACATACCACAATTAATATTATTCAGACTATTATAGTATTGTGGTAGCACTTGATATGTGATAGTGATTTGGTAGTGTTGTGTACAGTTTGTGTGTTTTTATTCAGAGTATTGTGGTAGTGGTATGTGATAGTGATATATTTGGTAGTTATGTATACTTGTATCAAGGATTGCATTTTCATAATTGATGAAATTTGTAAGGGTAGATTTGAAGGAGGCAGTAGTCCCTGAATGCATATATATTGACACTGGCATCACAGCATACAGTATAACAATTTATAGATTATTCTGCTTATAATACTATACAGTAAAAGTATAAGTTGTAACAGTTACACTTTATAGAGACACAAATGAATTTACTCTGCTGCAATAAACTGACCTTACAACAAAATGAAACTTGAACAATACAACAAATTATATTATATAAATAGAAACTTTAAATAAACCATTTATTTTCAAGAGTTGAAAATTTAAGTGTAGATTTCATACTTTTTAAAATCTAATTTTGATCAAGGGCATGTCTATGTGGTTGTCTATTCATGATAATTGATAAAACTTGTAGGGGTAGGTGCATAATGTCATATTATGATTGATAGTAGACATACAGAACAATTTTTAGATTATTCTACTTATACACAGTTATACTTATAGTGTAAGTAGTAAGAATTACATGATACAGAAACACGAATTTACTCTACTACAGCAAATTTTAACTTTGAATTCAACAAATTGAAACTTGAACTACAACAAATCTAATAGAAAATTCAAATTTGAATATTAAACTAACTTTTATTTTAAGAAATGAAAATTGAAGTGCACATGTACTTAATACTTTTTTTTAAAATCTGTGCAGGTCGTATGCTTGTTATTGGGCTGGCGTTGGGTCCGTTCAGTCACCACTGGTACAGAATACTGGACAAGTATGTGACCGGGTCAGGGTTGAAGGTCGTCTTTAAAAAGATAGCGGCTGATCAGGCTGTGGCTGGGCCCTTCTTCTGTTCAGCTTTCCTCATAGGTAAGGCACTGACACTGTCGTGAAATATTTCTATGTTACATGTATGTATAACATAATGCTTTCTTTTAATCTTTATAAATTCATTTTTAAAATTTTCTTTTATACATTTTGTGCATATGATATCTGTTTTCTTTTAATCTTAATTTCTGTTTCATTTTGTTTTATCATTTAAAAAAAAAAATTTTTTCATTGTATTTTATTGTCTGGCTCAGTGGCTGTGTTTGAGCTATACTTTACAGAATGAATTCATGAGTGAATAAGAGAGTTAGACTAGAGAGAGAGAAAGAGACATAAACAGAGACAAAGACAGATTTTCATGAATGTCAGTATGTATTGCTGTCACATGTGTGTGTGTGTGTGTGTGTGTGTGTGTGTGTGTGTGTGTGTGTGTGTGTGTGTGTGTGTGTGTGACTTCAGAGGAATTTTCACATTGAGAGTGTGTGATGCTTGACTAACATAAAAAAATTATGCTTTGTCAGTATTCATACAATCATGAGGATTCTCAGGTGATTGATTCTCTTTTCATTTTGTTTGCAGGAAGTGGTCTTCTTGAGGGGAAGAAATTCAGTGAATGTGGGAAAGAATGGCAGCAGAAATTTTTGACAATCTACATGGTCTGTATCTATCTATATTTGTTGTTTTTCTCCATTTTGTTTTCTCTTTTTTTGTTTAGCCTTTTTTCCAGGTTCCTCATTTATATGTGAATGTGTAGCGTTGTGCGCATTGATTTTAACACAAAGGAGGGAAAATTTCATGAATTAATAGATTATAAGTTAACTTTTGGCATAAATATAACAATATATGTCAGTAAAAATACAAACATGCCAAGATTATTGGTTTCACATTTTTTTTTATATGCTTGAGACTGTCATGCAACAACTGTTGTGATGATGATAATAATGATAATGAAAAAAAATTTAAAGGGTTTAATAATGAGAATAACAACACTCAACAGTGTTAAAAATGATAAGCTGTAATGAAATTTAAGCTTCATGTTAATTTCACTTTTTCCTCGTGAGAATACCAGAGCCAGGGGCCTGTCATGTCAGTGTAAATAGCATCCCCACCTTTTAGAAATGCTCAGCTAGGAATTCCCTCTTTTCTATCCCTTTCTTTGTTTCTGTCTTGTTCCCTTTCTTCATGTCACCTCCTTGTCTATTTATCTGCCTTTGTGGTCCATTCTGCCTATTATCCAGTTAACTTTAAAAGGTTAACAATTCTCTCTTATGCCAAAATCTGATTTATTTTATTTTTATTTTATTTCATACCACTTTATATCACAGCAGATTTCTCTGCGTGAAATTCGGGCTGCTCTCTCTCCACAGGGAGTGTGTGTCGCCACAGGTGCAGCGCCTACCCTTTTTTTTTTTCACCCTCAGGGATGGTGTCTAAACACGACACCTGTGTGCATGCTGTTTTTTAAAAAAAAATTTGTCATCCGCTCCTACCGGCACACAATGGCCTACTCTTCTAAAAGGCGGGTTTTAACATGTACGCAAGATGTTCTGCATGCGTTCGCACATGGGGCCTTGGTTTATAGTCTTGTCTGAATGACTTTGACATTCAGTTTGATGCGCTGGGCCTGACTTTGTCAGGCGCTTATGGGAATGCAATGCATTTTCCCTCATATGACAGACAGCACCAGTTGCTGTCAGAGTGTTTGAGGAAGAGAGAAGGGTTTGACTTCAGTGCTGACTGCTGATTATTATTGCTGTAAGTAACGAAGTGGACTGTTTGCTGTGCAGGCTGACTGGTGTGTGTGGCCCCCAGCGCAGTTCATCAACTTTTACTACCTGCCCACACACATGCGAGTGGTGTACGTCTCCATGATCACGCTGTGCTGGAATACCTTCCTCTCCTTCATGAAGCACAAGGTAGGTATGTCACCTTTGTGTGTGTTGGGGTGGGGGTTGGGGGGGGGGGGGGGGTTGTGTGTGTGTGTGTATAGGTGTGTGTGTGGGTGTATGTGGGGGGGTTGTGTGTGTTTGTGTGTGTGTGTGTGTGTGTTTGTATGTGTGTTGTGTGTTTTTTTATTATTTATTATATATTTATTTATTCTTTTTATATCAAGGATAATGGAATGTAATAATATATGTGTGTGTGTGTGTGTGTTTATCAGCTAGAGCTTTGAGGTATACCAATGGCGATATTTTTGCGTATGCGACCGTTTCTGCCCACCATGAAGGTAGGGCTCTGCATTCTGACCAGGGATTTGTGAACATGTGAGGAGAAGGGATATAAATTTTAAAAAAATTAATGCAGACTTGATATTTTTAATAATAGTGATATACGGTTTAATGGCGTGTGTGTGTGTGTGTGTCACTGTGTGTGTGTGTGTGTGTGTGTGTGTGTGTGTGTGTGTGTGTGTGTGTGTGTGTTTGTGTGTTGTGAAGCATGTAAGCATGTATGTTTTAGTTGTAGGTTTTGCTGATTCAGAATTAAGTGTGCAACACGTGGCAGTTGGTGGGGCCATTACAGGAATGCTATTTTCTGCACAGCATTGTGGCAGAATTAAATGTACCATAACTAATTGGGGAAATTAAAACTGTTCGGAAGTAACTGAATTTATGATGCATGTATTTGTGGTTATAAGGTATATGGAATTTAAACCAACAGTGAAGTAAAGTAACAAAACAAAACTACCCCCTCCCCCACCCCCGTAAATAAAGAGAAAAGGTTCATACTTGATTGCTATGTGTGTGTTGGTGTGCAGGAGGAGCATGAAGTGACCGTCCCGCCATCAAAAGACCCAAAGGACCGCAGGTTATGATCAATCCTCACCTCCCAAGCCTTCATGTTCACCTGGTGCAATCGAGTTGTTGACTGCCCCAATTCAGTGCTGAGCACTTAATTATGATAATAACAATACATGGAATTTGTATAGCGCTATATCTTGCAAAAAACAAATCGAAACGCTTGCATTCGACCTATACAAGACACAATCAATCAACAACAATAATTTTGCACCAGAATATATGGCCTACCAGTTCTCCAGGTTTTGTTGTTGTTGTTTTTTAACATTAGGATCTAGATTTTGATCTATTTTTATAATGTAGAAGTAATCAACAATTTTTGGTTTTTTATTAAATTTAGGGAGCATGATTAATTTTTTAAATACTAGAACAAAAATTATGGTTTATGTGGGGGGTTATCATTGGTAGCCACCATGTGGGATGCAGTATGGTTTGAGTGTTGAAACACTTAAGGGCGTGTATAGTGTTGAAATGTACTGACTCCCAAGTCTTGAAAATGGTCATACATATCTTCACAAAGTTTTGAGGGGATGTGATAATCATAAAGCTGTGACAAATTTTTGGTGAGAGTTTTAGCAGTTTGCAACTGCTTTTATTCTGTTGTTGTTTCTTTTTTTAATGGAAAATTGGTCAGAAATGTAAAGTGGAAAATGCATGGCAAAGTCAGAGATGATCGGATCATGTCTTACAAAATAGTTGAGTCACTGAATTTGTCTGATTATGGGTTTTGCTTGTTGTTATAGGATTGTATATATTGTTTTGTAGATAGGTAGAATATTACAGGTATGATTGAAATATGATAATTTTAAGCAAAAGAGATGTGTGACCATCTAGATGAGAGAAGGTGTGTGTGTGTGGTGTATTGTGGTGTGTGGTATAGTGTGGTGGGTGTGGTGTGGTGTGGTGTAGTGTTAATGTGAGTGTGAATGTCAATGTTTTAGTGTAAGGTAGGGATGTGTGAGTGAGTGTGTGTGTGTGAGTGTGTGTGCGTGCGTGTGTGCGTGCATGAGTGCGTGCGCGTGCGTGCGCATAAATACATGTGTGTGGGACAAATGTGAAAGACGGAGCAGACATGAATCATCACCATGGAAGATTATAACCTGAGGACAATGTTCATTTTTTTTTTGTAACATGCATGACCAAACAAAAGACATCAAACAATTTTTTAACAGCGTATAACACCATCTGTGGCTTCACAGCAGCCAACACATATTGTATCTTTCGTATACTAAGCATTATATTAGTTCAGCAGTAAAGGATAAGAGATACAAGTTTTGTTTTTGTTAATGTTGCTTTTACACTTAGTGTCATAGAATATTAGATGAGTAATGTTAGACAAAAGTTTTCTTTTGATCTCATTGCTTTTACATTGGCATCGTAGAATTCTTAGATGAGCAATGTTTGTTTCAATGATGCTTTTAGACTCAGTATCTTTGAGCTGTCAAACGAGCAATAATAGATACAATTGTTTTTTTTTAATGGTGATTTTACCTTCACTGCCATTGAATTTATGGCTCTAAGTGAGTACTAACTTTCGTCATGGTCCATGTTTTTGTGTAGACTTGTCATGTAATGATTATGGTAACAGCTTTCCAGAGTTTAATTACCTAAAGTGAAAATGTGTTCAGACTTCACCAACTGTCTGGTGTGTATGTAACGATACAGTGGCCTTGTGCAGCCTAGTCATAGCATAGAGAGTGAGAGAGAGGAGGAGGAGGAAGAATAAAATGTATGTGAATCTATTAATATAAACATGACCCTCCACCTCATAATGAGTCACATGGTGCTAAAAGGTTAATCTTTAATTAACATTTCTAATTTGCAATAATAAAAGCTATTCAAAAAAACAACAACAACAGACCATTAACATTGAAAATCAGACAGTTCTATGACAAGTTATCACAAATTGAAATGCTAGGCATTCCAAGAAGTGAGAAAACTGACCAGTTTTTAATGTAACAGGTGATCAGGATGAGTGGTTGTGTGTTTTTAAAACATGTCTTTAAAGCAAAAGGAAACAGATTGCTGTTAGTACTGCTGTGCAATATAGAATTTTTTTAATAAATTTATTATTTGTTAGATCTCAAAATCACCTGCCTAAAATGGCTTCATGTCGAAAAGTGGGCCAGGTGCAATTTGACTAATTTCGTGGTGGAGGATCACACATTATCATAATATGCAAATATATACCACAAGCACGCATGCACACACACACAACACACACACACACACACACACACCACACACACACACACACACCACCCACACACACACACACACCACACACAACACACAATAAATATATTTTTATATTTCAAGGGATCTTTAATGTTTGGGTTTAGAGTGTGGTGTGTGTGTGTGCATGCGTGTGTGCACACATGTGTATGAGACTTTAAACCGAGGCCCCGTGTGCGAACGCACGCAGAACATCTTGCGCACACGTTAAATCCTATTCTGCTTTTCGTAAGAGTAGGCCTCATGTGCTGATGGGAACAGATGACATTTACAAAACTGCATACACACGGGGACTGGATGAAAAAAAGCACAAGAGTGCTTATTCCATTTATCCTCGATATAAAAGAGTAAATCAAATCAAATCTCACACCACACACACACACAACACACACACACACCACAACACACACACACACACACACACACACACACACACACAACACACATAAAAATATTTATATGTACAAGGGATCTTTAATGTTTGGGTTTAGAGTGGTGTGTGTGTGTGTGTGTGTGTGCATGCGTGTGTGCACAC
>JASPKP010005374.1:10000-15974 GCA_030674155.1 Stramonita haemastoma | reverse complement strand
GTAAGTAAAAATTTTGAGAGGGGTTGTTGATTTTTTTTTTTTCAATGCGAAATACAAAAGCCCTTTTTTTAAAATTTTTTTTTTTTTTAAAGTGTTCCAAAACATGTTGGTTTTGGTTGTTGATTTTTTTTTTTTAATGCAAAAAAATCACAGCCTTTGTTGTTGTTTTTTAAATTTTGCAAAAAATTTAATTTGGGTTTTGATTTTGTTTTTTAAAGCAAGAAATAGGCTACCCCTTTGTTGTTGGGGGGGTTTTTTTGTTTTTTTTTAAAACGTTTTCAAGATTTGGTTTAATTTTGGGTTGTTGTTTTTTTTAATGCAAGAAACACTAGTCCTTTGTTTTATTTATTTCGAAGTTTGCAAGTAGCCTCTATTTAATTTTTTGATTTTTTATGCAAAAATACACACCCCTTTGTTTTCATTTTTCTTAAAATGTTCCAGTAACATTTTAAGTTGGGGTTGTTGATTTTTTTTTTAAAAAGCAAGAAAACCCAAAACCTTTGTTGTTTTTTTTTTTTTTTAAAGGGGGTGCCATAGCGTTAAATTTTGTTTTTTTAGGCAAGAAATACACTTCCTTGTGGGGTTTTTTTTAAGTTTTGCAGTAGCATTTTAAATTTGGGGGTGGTTTTTTTTTTTTTTTAATGCAAAAATACACTATCCTTTGTTTTTGCTTTTCGTAAAGGGGTGCCAGACGTTAATTGGGGTTTTGTTGTTTGTTTTTTTATTGAAGAAATTCACTATCCTTTGTTTTTAGGTTTTTTTAGTTTTTTTAATTAAATTTTAAACAGCCCCATTAATTGGGTTTAGAATTTTTTTAAAAGAAAAACACAGCCTTTTTTCTTGTTTTGCTTTTTAAAAAAGTGTTGCCAGTACATTTGATTAAAAATTTTTTTTAAATTTTTAATGCAAGAAAAAGTCCTTTGTTGGGGTTTTTTTCTTAAAGTGTTGCAAGAGAAAGTTGATTGGTTTTTTTGTTTTTTTTTTTTAATGCAAAAAAACACTAGTCCTTTGCGTTTTTTTTTTTAAGTGTTGAGCAGCATTTTAAGTTGGGTTGATTTTTTTTCATGAAAACATACACGGCCCTTGTTTTTTTTTTTTAATTTTGGCAATATAGAAAAATTGGGGTTTTTGTTTTTTAAATGCAAGAAATACACAGTCCTTTGTTGTTGTTTTTTTTTTTTTTTTTAAAGTGTTGCCAAAAACATGAAATTGGTTTTGATTTTGTTTTTTTTAATGCAAAAATACCTATCCTTTGTTTTTTTGTTTCTTTTTAAATGTTGCGAGGGGGGTTAATTGGGTTTTGATTTTGTTTTAAAATTGAAGAAATACACTTTTTTCCCCTTTTTTTTGTTGTTTTTTAAAGTGTTGCCAGTAGCAGTTAATTGGGTTCTTGTTTTTTTTTTATATGCAAGAAATACACTATCCTTTGTTTCTTTTTTTTAAAGTTGCAAGTATGTGTTACTTGGTTGTTGATTTGTTTTTTAATGAAAAAATGCACTATCCTTTGCTTTGGGTTTTTTTTAAAAGTGTTGCAGAGTCTGCTAAGTTTGGGGTTGTTTTTTTGGGGTTTTTTAAATTAAGAAATGCACTAGCCTTTTGTTGCATTTTTTTTTAAAGTGTTTGCCAGTACTTTAATTGGGGTTGTTGATTTTGTTTTTTTTAATGCAAGAAATGACCATTTTCTGTGTCGTTTTTTTAATTTTTAATAGTATTTAAAATTTTGGGTGGTTTTTTTAATGCAAAAAACACTGTCCTTTTTGTTGTTGTTTTTGTTGTTGTTTTTTAAGTGTTGCCATAGCATTTAAGTTGGGGGGTGATTTTTTTTTTTTAAGAAAGAATACACTAGTCTTTTTTTTTTTTTTTTTAATTTGGGTAGCAGTTAAGGGTTTTGTTGTTTTTGTTTTTTTTAAGCAAAAATGCATTATCCTTTGTTGTTGTTGTTTTTAAAGTTTTGGGAGTAGCTATTAATTTCATTTTCGTTTTTTTCAATGCAAAAATACCTATCCTTTTTTTTGTTTTTTTTTTAATTTTTGCAGTACATTTTAATTTGGGGCTTCATTTTTTTTTTAATGCTAGAAATACCTAGTCCTTTGTTTTGGATTTTTTTTTAAGTGTTGAAGTAGCATGTTAAATTGGGCTGTTGATTTTGTTTTTTTAATGCAAGAAATACACTATCCTTTTTTTTTAAATTTTGCCAGGGTTTTTTCATTGGGTTGTTAATTTTTTTTTTTAATACAAGAAAACACTACCCTTTTCTTGTTTTTTTTTTTGTAAAGTGTCCCCAGTACTTTTTAATTTTGGGGTTTGGGTTTTTTTTTTTTCATAAAAAATACACAGCCCCTTTCTTGTTTTGTTTTTTTTTTTAAAAAGGGTTGGATACGTGTTAATTGGTTGTTTTTTTCTTTTTTTAAGCAAGCAATACCTAGCCTTTGTTTGTGCCTTTTTAAGTCTGTGAACAGTTTTTTAAATTTGGGTTGTTATTTTTTTTAAAATTAATGCAAAAATACTTTTTTTGGGGTTGTTGTTTGTATTTAAAGTGTTGCCGGGGGCATTTTAATTGGGGTTTTTTTCATTTTTTTTTTTTTAATGCAAAAGATACACTATCCTTTGTTTTTTTTTTTAAAGTTTTTCCCAAGAGCATTTAGTTCCTTTTGATTTTGTTTAATGCAAAAATGCACTACCTTTGTTGTTTTTTAAATTTTTGGGAGACATTTAAAAATTGGGGGTTGTTGAATTTTTTTAATCAAAAAATGCCTTGTACCTTTTTTTTTAAATTTTTAAAAAGTTTTGGAGAGCTTTTTAAGGGTTTTTGTTGTTGGGTTTTTTTTAATGCAAGAAATACACAGTCGTTTGTTTTGGGGGTTTTTTTTTTTAAAGTTTCATAGCATATTAAGTTCGATTTTTTTTTGTTTTTTTAATGAAGGAATCACTAGTCCTTTTTTTTTTGTTTTTTTTTTTAAGTGTTACATAGCAGTTAAGTTGGGTATTAATTTTTTTTTTTTTTAATGCTAAAATACCAGCCCTTTTGTTTTTGTTTGTTTAAAAAAGGTTGCTAAAACATTTGCGGTTTTTGTTGTTTTGGGTTTTTTTTAATGAAAGAAATACACTAGTTTTTTTGCGTTGGTTTTTTTGTTTGGAGTAGCATGTGTTCGTTTTTTGTTTGTTTTTTTAATCAAAAATCACAGTCCTTGTTTGCTTTTTTAAATGGAAAAAGTTAATTTGTTGAGTTTTTTGTTTTTTTTAGCAAAAATACACTACCCTTTTGTTGTTCATTTTTTTTAAGGTTAAAATGTTTTAAAATTTGGGTTTGTTTGTTTTTTTAAGGCAAAAAATTCACTAGTCCTTTCTTTTTCCCATTTTTTAATTTTTGGGGTACCTCAAATTTGGGGTTTTGGTTTTTTTTTAAGGCAAGAAATACACTATCCTTTTCTTTTTTAATTTTTGGAGTAGCCTGCAAATTGGGTTTTTTTTTTTTTTTTTTAAGCAAGAAATGCACTAGCCCTTTTTTTTTTTTTTTTTTTAAAAGTTTTGCCAGTAGTATTTTTAGTTGGGTTTTTTGATTTTTAATTTTAATGCAAAAACACAAGTCTTTATTGTTGTTGTTTTTTTTTTAAGTGTTGCCATATAGTTTTTAGTTGTTGATTTTTTTTTTTTAAAATGCATGAAATGCAAAAGCCTTTGTTGTTGTTTTTTTTTTTTTAAAGTTTTTCCCAAGAAAAATGTTAAATTGGGTGTTGTTTTTCTTTTTAATGCAAGAAATGCACTATTTTTTTTTGTTCTTTTTTTAAAAAGTGTTGGAATAGCTGTTAAGGGGGGTTTTTTTTTTGTTTTTTTTTTATGTAAAAATGTTCTCGCCCTTTGTTTTGTTTTTTTTTAATTTTTGGAGTAGCTGTTAAATCGGTTGTTGATTTTTTTTTTTTTAAGCAAAAATACACAGCCCTTTTTTGTTTTTTTTTTTTTAAAGGTTGTACATTTAAGTTGGTTTGTTTTTTGTTTTTTTAAGGAAAAAATACATTCCTTTGTTGTTGGCTTTTTTTTAATGTTACAAGTAGCAAATTAAGTTGGGTTGTTGATTTTTGTTTTTATAATCAGGAAATACACTATCCTTTGTTTTGTTGCTTTTTTTTTAAGTGTTGCAAGTAACATGTTAAGTTCCATTGATTTGCTTTTTTAATGCAAGAAGTACACTAGCTTTTTTGTTTTTTTTTTTAAGTGTTGGGAGTAGCATGTTAAGTTGGGTTTTGATTTGTTTTTTTAAATGCAAGAAATGAAATTGGGCCTTTGTTGTTATTTTTTTAAGTTTTGGGGAGTAGCATGTTTAGTTGGGTTTGGGATTTTCGTTTATTTAATGCAAGAAATACACTACCTTTGTTGTTGTTGTTGTTGTTGTTGTTGTTGTTTTTTAATGTTACAGTAGCATTTAATTTTTGGGGTTTTGATTTTGTTTTTATAATGCAAGAAATCACTAGTTTTTTTTTTAAAAAAAGTGTTGCAAGTAGTATGTTTCCCCGTGGGACTCCCGGGGAAAATGCTTGCAAAGCGAGCATGACAAGAATAGGTCCCTCCCGCCAGCCAGGGCATGTCGTAAGGGGGCGACTAAGGTGGCCCCACTCCCCCCAGGGGGGGGTTGGACACAGGGCTAACAACCCTGTTTCTGTAAAAAAAATTTGTTACAGAAACAGCAACAAAGAAATTCCTTTTTTTGCGCCCTACATGCCAAGAAGGCATAAAAAGGCTTTGGATGGATGGATGGAAGTAAAATGTTAATTTTGGACTTGATTTTTTGTTTTTTAATGGAAGAAATGCACTATCCTTTGTTTTTTTTTGGGTTTTTTTTTTTAAAGTTGGGTAGCCTGCTATGTTGGGTTGTTGATTTTGTTTGTTTATTTAATGCAAGAAATGCACTATTCCTTTTTTTGTTGTTGTTTTTTAAGTGTTGCGAGTATCATATTAATTGGGTTGTTGATTTTGTTTGTTTTTTTTAATGCAAGAAATACACAAGTCCTTTGTTGTTGGTTTTTCTTTAAAGTGTTGCCAGTAGCATGTTAAGTTTGGTGGTTGATTTTTTTTTTTTTAATGCAAAAATGCAGTAGTCTTTTTTTGTCCTTTTTTTTTCAAATGTTCCCAAAGCATGTCAAGTTCGGCTGTTGATTTTTTTTTTTAATGCAAGAAATACACTAGTTCTTTGTTTTGTTGGTTTTTTTTAAGTGTTACAGTAGCATGTTGGTTTTTGATTTTGTTTTGTTTTTATGCAAGAAATACACTAGCCCCTCGGGTGTTTTTTTTAAGTGTTGGAGATATGTTCAGTTGGGGTTTGCTTTTGTGTTTTAATCAAGAAATACACAATTCCTTCTTGTTGGTGGTTTTTAAAGCGTTGCCATTAGCTTTTTAAGGGTTGGGTTGTTAAATTTCTTTTAATAACAAGAAATACACTAGTCCTTTGTTTTCATTCTTTTTAAAGTCTTGCAAGTAGTGTAAGTTGGGTTGTTGATTTTGTTTTTTTAATGGAAAAATGCAGTATCCTTTGTTTTTTGGGTTTTTTTTTTTTAAAGCTTGGGAGTACTTGCTAATTTGGGTCGTATTTGTTGATTTTAATGCAAAAATGCACTAGTCTTTTTTTGTTTGTTTTTTTAAAGTGTTACCAGTATCATTTAAGTTTGGGATTGTTGATTTTTTTTTTTTAATGCAAAAAATGCACTAGTCCTTTGTTGTTGAGGTTTTTTTTTTTAAGTGTTGAGAAAGAAAGTTAGGTTGGGTGGTTGATTTTTTTTTTTCATGCAAGCAATGCACTAGTCCTTTGTTGTTGGGACTTTTTAAAAAGTGTTACAGTGGAATGTTAAGTTGGGTTGTTATTTTGCTTTTTTAATGCAAGAAGTACACTATCCTTTGTTGGTTTTTTTTGTTAAGTTTGGGAGTACATGTTGCACTAGTCCTTTGTTGTTGTTGTTTTTAAAGTGTTGGCAGTAGCATTTTT